>LR736902.1:634684-759803 GCA_902654985.2 Oryctes borbonicus
TATTACTGTTATTATTCTTATTATTACTGTTATTATTCTTATTATTAGTGTTATTATTCTTATTATTATTGTTATTATTCTTATTATTATTGTTATTATTCTTATTATTATTGTTATTATTTTTATTATTATTGTTATTATTCTTATTATTCTTCTTATTATTCTTATTATTATTCTTATTATTCTTATTATTATTCTTATTATTCTTATTATTATTGTTATTATTGTTATTATTATTGTTATTATTCTTATTATTATTGTTATTATTCTTATTATTATTGTTATTATTCTTATTATTATTGCTATTAGTCTTATTATTATTGTTATTGTTATTATTATTATTGTTATTGTTATTATTCTTATTGTTATTGTTATTGTTCTTATTGTTCTTATTATTATTATTATTGTTATTATTATTATTGTTACTATTATTATTGTTATTATTATTATTGTTATTATTATTATTATTATTATTACTATATTTATAGTTATTGTTGTTAGTTCGTTATAGGTATTAATTTGATTAAATATTAATTTAATCTCTTTAAGTGATTTTAATTACTGTCAAATTAGATTCCCTTTGTTGCAGAATGACAGTAAAAGTATATTAATTGTTGGAAGATTTTATTTTGAAAATTCGCATATTCACAATAACGCAGACCTGTAAAGATTAACACGTTGAATGTTGTTTTCAGTGTCCGTGGAAAAGTATGCACCACTTTTCATCATTAAAAATCAACAAATATTTCAAAATATTTGTTATATCTTATTGGCATCAATACGCAATTTTGCGCAAAATACACACTGTGTGTTTCTTTTTTTCAGTATATTTTCTTCATTCTGATCAGATGGAAATCGAGGGTTCGTCTTAATGATAGAAAAAAAAATGATATATTTTTTTATTAAAATGGTTTATTTTCTCAAATTAAATCATTTTGTATAAAAAAACCTAAAGACGCTGTTGGGTTATTTTCGTATTGCCGTATTTGAAAATATTAATAGTGAAGTCATACTGAGCTGGGAGTCAAAAAATACCTGCGATTTTTTATGATCAAGGAAAATCTTGTTTCGAGCAATCCTTTTCCTATCCCTTTTCCTATAGCTATCGCTTATCCTTACAATTAAATAAATTCACAAATTAACCAAGAATACGATTGCAAAAAATAACAAATACTTTAAAAGTTTTGTCTTTTCCTTAACAAAACAATTTCTTTTATTTAATTGTGAATTTATTTATTTCGTAGAAAATGAGGCAATAACTGTTACTAATTTTGAAGTTTTTAAGGAAAGTTTTATTAGAAAAATATTTCTTTTGATTATAAAAAATGATAGGTATTTTTTCAGACACGACAATACGAAAATAGTTCTCAAATTTTCTATGCAAAGCGATTTAAATTAAGAAAATAAACCTTAATAAAAAATAAATTAAATTTTCTCTTTTTAAAACGAATCCTCAATTTCCAACTAATACTGATTAAAAAAATATACAGAGTGTATTTTTAATAAAATGTAAGAGAAACAGGTTTCAACTTTTGAATCACACGTTGAATTTGGAATCTCTCGATAGATGCACAGCAAACTACAAACTCAGTTTAAAACTAAAGAAATAAAAAGTTTCAGGCCAATTCATTTTCGAACCTCGTTATGGTGACTAAATTTACCAAACTTACTAAATCTGTCGTAAATCTGTTATGATCCCGAAAGAAAAACGGATCTGTGTCGAGGTTAACATTAAAAAAACAAAAAATGTTCATTTTCTTTTGCACCTAACGCCCTTATTTGGCTTCCTAGAGAGAAACTAAAATCACATATTCAAGGGCGCACCTAATGGCAAACCTTAAATGTTTATACTACGCTTCGGTTCTTTCTGGCCATCATGTACTTGCTTATTCCACATCAGCCATATCGAATTTTGTCACCGTTAAAACAAGTTTTTTCATCTGATTTCAGCATGCACAATATGTTGGTAATAGCTTTCGATGTTCTGCTTTATTTGACGCAACGAAGGTAGCCATGAAATTTCAAACCGCCAAGTATTTCAGTCCAAAATGTCGTATACCGACGAAAAGAAACGAGATATGTTAAATACTTTATATTCATCGAATTGAAATACAATAGCGAGTACAAGGTGTTTAGAACAACAACAGTCACATCGTATCATTTTTCTGGATCTAGATAGGTCAAAACTGTATCGTTTACCTAGCTGAGTAATAATATTTAGGTTAACAGGAGTTTGAATGAAAATCAACGGAATATTCCAAAAAGTGGTACCTATGTTTCTGCAAAGTTTATGTAAAGCTTATATTTTCTAGATAAATAAACCGTCAACATCTACACGCGAAGTGGCGTCAGAATTTGTCCCAAACTCGAGTAAAGAGAACTAGATCGAAGTAAGTTTAAACCATACAGGATTATTGAGAGCTTGGAGATAATTTAAGACAGCAGGAGTATTGCAACTAGTTAGTAGGAAGATTAGAAGTTGACAATTTTTTTTTTAACAAAATCTGCTCATGAATCAAAATTTACCAATCCTGTAATTTTAAACAGAAAAACGGAATGCTATTGGGCAGATAAAATAGGGCAAGGAAACCACAACATCATTTAAGATTAAACATTCGGATAGGTGTTTTGCGAAATCTTCTCATGTCCTATATGAGTTCTTTATGCAGAAACGTTAAATGGGAAAGATACTTAAACCTTCTTCGCACATACGTATCTAACTTCTTAGATAACAACATTCCATTAAATCATCTACGGTATTTATGGTGGTAACAAGACGAGACACAGACTAACAATTCAGTAATTGTAAGGAATTACTTAAGTCAAGAGTTTCCAAACCGTTGGATTGGAAATAGTGGAGTTGGTGAATGGGTGTATTATTTTTAATGGGGAGTTGTATAATGTTTATAGAGTTTATGTCCCACAGAATATTGAAAAACTTTGGGTAGAATGCCTGTGCCAGTAATTTGAATATTACTGTAATTCTTGGCATATTTTTTGTTTTCTGTTATTGTTATTTTCATTCATTCTTACAAATAAGGTGCAAAATTTACATAAACGAAAACACCATTTATAAAATGTCAAGTTAGAATACAATTGTAAATATCTTGTACTTGTTATTGTTTTATTTCGTTTCGTTAAATAAAAAATACTTAACGTGTTTCGTCCTTCTTGCTTGATGTACGACATTTTTCTATTATGAATGAACGACAGTTGAAATGTTTGACAACTTCATGGCTACCTTGTTTAGTCTTAAACTGTTTTCTTCGTTAATTAAAGCATAGTTACGAAAACTGTTGTCAACACGTAATGACTTCAGCGTGGTTGAAATCAAAGAAAATAAAACTTAGACTGTATCTAACGATCATTCGGTCACCGGTTGATGATGAGGACCATTCGTGTCCTCGAAACGGCCGTCCCGGACTATTTATTATATTACTATATAATAAATTAAACTTGTGTGGTGCGGAAGGTGCCGATACTTATGTGTTGTTTACCATACTATGCCACAGTCCTTGCTATCATTATTTATTTAGACTGTATCAAAAACCAACCAGTACACCGTTAGGTAGATGGAAGATGGCCTTGAGAACGTAGTTTTAGTTTTTTTGTGCAAGGACAAATAAAAGTGCTAGAGGTAAAAGAAAAATATGAGAAATTTTGCTTTCTTTGAAAAACCCGAACGTCATTTGTCACAGGGCCATTTTTTCTTCGGTTTCATATCAAACACAAAATTTAGCCATTTCGCCAAATTTAAGCGTATTCTGTATCTCCAATAGCAAGCGGTGAGGATCAAAAGTGAAACAGTCTATTTCTACTTTTGGATTTTTTGTTAAGAGGGAATATCGAAAATGTATCAGACATATGTACGATTAATAATTTTGCAGAAAGCACCAATAGATTTGAATGAATTTATTACATTTTAAATAGAAATATTGATAATACAGTGGTAATTACATCAACGCCACAGTACATCTGTAACTGTCGTAAACGTCGACTAAGAACTAATAATTTTTAGTACTAAAATATTTTTAATCTATAGGCTTTTTAAAGTTGTAAATAAAAACTAAAAAATAAAAGTAGATACCGATTTTGAAATTCCTGCATCTTCAAAATTATTAACTGTACACCATTTTTGGTAGTGTTTACTAGCGACAAATGAATAAGTACAGATACGTACAAGGTGTACCGTTTAGAAAAAAGTCGAATTCAAAAAAGTGATGACGTCACGATTAAATATAATGCAGAATACAGATCTACATTTCAAAATAAAAATTGACCTAACCGACGACTTTTCCAAAATATTATTCAATTTCGTCCAAATCACACTAGCGGAGGATATCGAAGCCCGAACTATGTTTATTAAACTAGTAGTTTAAATTGAAATAAATGTTTTGCAGACATTTTTATTTAGGTATAACAAAATTTATCAAATGGTACACCTAAGTCGATTTAACACACCGCATTTACTATCAACCACTAAACATAAACATAAAAGAGGGACATAATTTTCTCATTGTAATAATTATTACCACTAACGAGAATTACAAGCATCCCTCACTTATGTTGACGCAATATGCTCACCGCTCTCACGATGATATCGTCACATATGTTACCTGTGTCGGAATTCTCCGATTATTTTAGAGGGATGAATGATGAAGCGTCAGATGCGGCGGGATGTATGGGAATATTTTATAGTTATTTTGCTGAAAAACCTGTGCAATTGAATCCATAGATGAATATGCAGTATGAAATAGAAATTGAGTAATCTAGTACGGAGTCCAATGTACCGGATGTCCGTTTTATGATAAACAACTATAAAGGTAATCAAAAGCATTTTATTAAAAATAATTTTAATGTTCCGAATTGACCGCTAGAATGCGCAACTAATCTAGGAAAGTAGAGTAAGCATAATTTATCGAAAAATCAAATCAAGCTCGTAATATTGTCAGTGCATGAGCAACGTGATGTTCCATAGAATTGTCTTACTACTCAAAGACAAATTCTTTCAAATAAAATGAAGATATGAGGTTATGTTATATTCGAAAGAATTCGCGATAATTTTGGTTTGACTTAGGTGGATTCGTTTTAAAGATAAATTTGAGAAGATTGAGAAACGTTATTTAATTGGTGCATATGCCTTTCTGTGATCAATAAGTCTGCAGAAACGAGCTGCGCTTTACGAAATTAGCAGAGACTAGATAGACTCGTCTATATTCGTCTCATGAGATTGGGTTCGTGTTGATAACTGGTTTCTTCGAGAGTCGACAAACCACGAGTCCGTCTAATCTCTGCTAATTTCGTGAAGTGCACGGAAAGTGTACTTATTTCTGCAGGCTTAATAATCAAGAGCTAAGAGGCACAGGTTCCTTTAATTTTATTAATTAAAAATTTGAAAATTTACAGTTCGTCAGTTTTCTTACCAATACCATCAATCAAAAATAAGACAACGTTAGCACGTGGTAGACGTAGTCGTCTAAACAATAAAAGTACAAAATGTACGAAAAACATATTAAAATGGAATGTTAAAAATGGTATTTTTAAAAATTGAAATTGTTCATGCAATGTGGAATGAACTAAAATGTGTGCGTGTTAAATTTAAATTTTAGCCTGGTGATAATTTCGGACGACTGGAGAAATTTTAAGACAAATTAAAAAATTCGATTTATTGTGCGACGAAGCTACAAATATAATAAATTTGTGTTAGATGGTAATTTTACTTAGTTATGCCTTTAAATGCAGAATTTGTAGACACTTTTGGTTATATGATAAGTGCAGCATTCAGGTGCGCATTCAAAATAAATATCCTTGTATACATTTAAAAAATTTGTAATTTCAAATATTAGATAGACGATCGATTGTTCCCTTCAGAATGTGTTTTTAGTTTTTCTCTACAAAACTAAATAAAAGTGCTAGAGGTAAAAGCAGAAAATGAGCATTTTCTGTTTGTTTTTTTTAATCTCAAGCGAAATTTGTCATAGATCTATTTTCTGATCATATTAATAACAACTACAAAATATCAAATTTAAACCTTTCTTCTATCTCTAATAATGAGAGAGTCGAAAATAAATCAGGCTGTTTATTCTCGCATTATATTATGAAGTAAAAATGTAATAAAATTCTTTAAACCTCAAAACTGAGCGTTACAGAAGGTTTCCCAAAAGCATCTTAGAAGGTGAACAAATTGGCTATATTAAAAACTCTAGCATTGTTTTAGTAATTATATTATTACCAACCTTTCACCCTATCATAATAACTGGTGAAATTCTAACTATCTTGACCAGTGGCGTATCATTGCATAGACATAAAAAGGATGTAAGGGAAAGTGCGGGAACGGTGCGCGGTGGGGAACCGTGCGCACCATTATAATTCAAATTACGCGGCATACTGAGTGATCCCACCCTGTGCAGGTTTAGCGTGAGCATGCAACGAGTCACTGGAGCCATCAGTGGCAACGGCATTTGAGTTGTGTACTTGGTGAGGGGCAGAAGTGTGCATCTGAGGTTTTTGTTACTATTTTCCACGTGTGCAAAATAAGACGGTGAGTCCGTAAATCTTAACCAATAGTTTTGAATTAATTTTATTCTCAAACTCTAGGATCTGCTGCATACATGCATGTATTGTTGTTGCATTTAAATAAGTAATTTTTGTAGGATGACACAATTAAATTTTAAGATCATAGTGGGGGAACCGTGCGCAAAAATGCGATTCCCCGCCATTCAGTCAAATGTGAAGAAATATTACTATCATTTTTGAGTACCAAAACCTGCCTTATATTTTCAGATGCCGCGAAATTACATTCGAAAAACTGGAATCCATCAATATAGTGAAGAGTTACTGGAGAACGCACTGAATGCAATTAGGAACGATGGTAGGAAAATACGGGAAGTTGGGAGATCATTTGGTATTCCCGAATCAACACTTCGAAAAAAGCTTTCTCTAAATCAACTGAAAATCCCTCATCTGGGTCGAAAGGCGACTTTCACAGCAGAAGTGGAAGCAGAGTTAGCCCACTATATTCTGACACTAGCAAAATTATTTTACGGTGTAACGCCCAGACAACTGAGGCAGTTAGCGTTTAATTATGCTGAAGAGAAGAAAATTCCCCATAATTTTAATAAGGAAAGGCAGATAGCAGGCAAAGATTGGCTGTATGGGTTTCTAAAGCGAAATCCCGAGATATCATTGAGACAGCCAGAGGGCACTAGTCTTAATAGAATTGCTGCGTTTAATGCGTACGAGGTAAAACTTTTCTATTCGAATCTCGAGAAAGTTTTACAAAAGTTTACATTTGAAGCAAATAAAATATTTAACATGGACGAGACGGGTATAACCACAGTGCAGAAGAAATGCCCGAAGGTTTACGGACGTAAAGGTGTTAAAAAAGTAGGGGCAGCTATTTCGGGTGAAAGAGGAAGAACCATTACAGCCGTATTTTGCATGAGTGCTGCAGGAAGCTATATTGCGCCTATGTTGATTTATCCAAGAAAGAGAATGGCTCCTGCGTTGCAAAAAAATGGGAAAATTGGTGCCAGCTACAAATGTTCAAAAAACGGATGGATAAATTCTGAACTTTTTCTTGAATGGCTATTGCACTTCGAAAAACAGACAAAACCTACTTTAAATGACCCGATTCTCCTTATCCTTGACAATCATTCCAGTCATATATCGATAGAGGCATACGATTTCTGTAGGTCAAACCATATTCATATGGTGTCTCTCCCGCCACACACTTCCCATCATCTTCAGCCTCTTGACATAGCCTTCTTTAGTCCTTTCAAAAATGCACTTTATAGGGAGTATGATATTTATCTAACTACAACAGGCCATGAAAAAATTACTGAGTATGACGTAGCTGAGCTGTTAAATAAAGCTTTCATGAAAGTCGCATCGATGGAGAAAGCAGTGTCGAGATTTCGTTCCGCAGGAATTTGGCCTTTTGATCCTAACAAATTCAGCGAAGACGATTTCGCTCCTGCGAACGAAATGAGCCACTTCGTAGTAGAAGGTTCTCCCGAACGTAGCACTCCTAATTTGCCAACACCTGCATCTCAGCCAAATCTAAAGAGAATTCCTGATCCGGCAACACCTGAACCTAGTAAAAATTCAGACGGTGAAGACGAGCAAACTGCTGATATGCCAAAGCGGCAACCGCATGGTCTATCTGTTCAAGGTACTCTGCCATCTACATCTACCTCTGGACAAGACCATCTGCCATCTACATCCAAATCAAATAACTCGTTCTTCAAATTTGCTCCTATTCCAAGGAAAAAGGAAACAGTAAAAAAAGTTTCTCGTTCGAAACAACATTCCCAAATACTAACTAGTACCCCCCTGAAGGAAAGATTAGAAAAAGCTCTTGAAAAGAAAAGGGAAAAAGAAATGCAGAAAAACATGGAATTAAAAAATGTCCAAGCATTAGGAAAGAACAACATTAGTAAGAAAAATAAAAAGAAAATGAAAAGGGACCCAACACCCGAACTTGATATACAAGAACGTGACGATGAAGACAACGTAGAGAATGCTTATTTCTCGATCTCATCTTCCACCTTCTATGGAAATACTAAAGAAAAAAAAACAGTAAAAGGGAATGCTGCAAAAAAAGTTAAAAAACGCATATGCCAGTCTCCTGAAATTAAAAGAGGGAAGAAGAAGAAACCAGCAACGCCTGAATCATCCGAGGTATCTGACGTAGACGATAGTAATGTTTGTGACGATGATGAGTTAGACGATAGCATTCCCAACTATGTTTCGTGTGATACAGAACCTGGCGAGCAGCTTGCTTTATGTGGCATATGTGGAGAACAAGGAAAAAACGAACTATGGTACCGGTGTGTTGCATGCGGCATATGGAACCACGCCGCATGTACCGGTGCAGATGCTCCCGACCAATACATTTGCGACTTTTGTCAAGAGTAAACCGATACATAACATTGTACAATATAATCACTCGTTCCAATAAATATTTTTTCTTATAAAAAATTGCTTTCATACCACTTTATTTAACATACTTTTATGTTTCAGACTACCGCGCACCATTCCCCACCCTATGCGCACGGTTACCTCATGGGGTGGGAAACGGTGCGCAAATGCAACTTTTTACTTTTTCCAATTACATATGATTATGTTGAGAAATTCATTAAACGTCATGGTACCTACTGATAGTAGAATAATTACGGCTTCAGATAGTATTTTTATTTTTTTTTAGTATTTAAGAGTTGACCACTACATCGATTTCCGCTTAGGTGCGCACCATTCCCCTACTTTCCCCTAAATGTAAATTATATAAAATTTTCTTTAATGATAATCAAAAGTTGCAGCATTTAATTTGAACTAAATATTATTTTTCAAATGGCATAACTCAAAAACCAGCCTGTAGGTGCAGGAATTGTTTTAATTTTTTAAATAATAAACACAAAGAAAACAACACATAAGTATCGGCAACCTCCGCACCACACAAGTTTAATTTATTATATAGTAATATAATAATTAGTCCGGGACGGCCGTTTCGAGGACACGAATGGTCCTCATCATCAGCCGGTGACCGAAACGGCCGTCCCGAACTAATTATTATATTATTATATAATAAATTAAATTTGTGTGGTGCGGAGGTTGCCGATACTTATGTGTTGTTTACCATACTACGCCACAGTCCTTGCTGTCATTATTGACAAAAAAAAAACAAATATTTTAAATAAGTTTGCTGACTATTGGTAGTAGTAAAGTATCTATTTTTGCCGCTTGCACACCCTAAAACTAAAAGATGCAAAAAATACGGAAACATAGCGGAAAGGGTATCTTGTCATTGTAAATACACGTATATGGCCTACCTTGATAAATCAAGCAGAAATGAGTATGACAACCGTCCATTCTCTCTATTCATCAAATTTATATTACTTTTTATGTAAATGGTTTCGTAAGCGTTTAATTCCCGCGGCGAAGTTACGTTTTTAATCAATTTCAGGTTTTGTAATTTAATATTATGCCCGATTTCGTTTATGTGTTGTGCTACACTTGACTATTCATCGTATCTGTAACAGCTAATGTGCTCATTGAATCCGGCGTGTGACGCGGAGTGTGCCCACTCTGACCATATTGAAATCTTTGACGAAGAAAATATAAATTTAATATTGCGTTAGTCCTTTTCTTTGTTATTATATTTCGTCAATAAATTCTATTATTACTATTATTATTAAAAGAGCAGCCAGTAACTCGGTAACAGATATTTCCAGTGTGTAATATGCAGGGTGAATACAATAGTTATAGTACGACAGAGCAGCGATGCAATAATGTTATACCCAATTATTTTATATGACAAATATATACGGTATGGAACTTGGTGGTTTATTGCTTTGGAATAAGAATGGACATCTGCATGTTAAACAATCCAAGAATTGAGAAAATTATTCTACTTTTATTGTTTTACTTCTGGTTTAATTTTTTAAATACATTTTTTGTATTTTTGAATTCTTTGTAAAATTTTAGATACAATAGGCCTTGTATCATTTTATTCTTTCTTAATAAATATACAGATATCTTATATTCATAAACAAACCAAATATTTGACGTTTTAAGGAAGATGTAAATTATAACTATAAGAAGTATTTCATTTGATTAAAAATATTTTTGGGAGGTCATTGGCAAATAATTGATCTGTTGGAGAAGATGCCGCTGCTTAAATCTTGCCACAACTATTCACCAATGTATTCGGGCTATTTTATGAAACTCGTTAGTTAGAAGTTTTAATTATGTTAATATTAAGGCTTCTAAAACAAGTACACTTGCGCTTCACGAAATTAGCAGAGACTAGACAGACTCGTGTTTTGTCGATTTTCGTCTAGTTTCTGCTAATTTCGTGAACGCAACTTGTTTCTGCAGGCTTGGTTATTATGAATGGAATTCTGAAATAGGCAGTTAATCGATTATAGGCATCGCATGTAAATAATTTATATCAAGGCACCTTACGCTTAAAGTCAACCGTTTCCGAGATATTTATGATCATGTTGAAATTTACATTGTTCTTGTTGAAATTAAGTATTTGAGAATGTATTGGACATTAAAGTGTTCACTTTTGTGGGATGAAGTGAAAGGTCATGCGTACCATACCTTATCGTTATCGCTACTAAAGTTCCTAAAGTGTTTTCAAATATATTTATTTTCAAAGTGAAAAAAATCCTTTTCTTCAAATGGACCGTGATATCTTTGAAATTGGGCCAAAGGGATCTACTCAACAATATGTTTAAACAGTTTGGCCTTTAACACTTTCTAATAAAACCTAATTAGAACTTTAATTACGCTTCTACAATTAATCCTTAAGAAATTTAAAATTTGAACACATTTGCACCTATGTATATGCACAATCAGTTTACTTGAATTGTGTGCATTTTTAGGTTGGAAATAAGGGACAGTGTTAATACACGGAAAAAAATGGCATAATAAAACACTAAAACATGGTAGTAAAAACTAGATCGTGCTAAAAACAAAAGCGTATAAACTGTTTTTAGTAATCTAAATTTGCAACAAATTTAACATTTTTCACGGTTTCACTCATATAAGTACCACAAATTGTTTACATCGTTTTCAATCAGGTAGCAATTGAAATCGAATATAATACCTTGCTGAAAATGTACATGAATGTTAGGTGTCATAAACAGGTACTTCCGGTGTACTTCCTGGACCACATGCTATTCATCGATAGCGCGCCCCCGAGTTCGCCCTCTCTCCCTAAATTGTGGGTATGATCTCATTCTTAATTACCCAGGTGTTCTATAATCATCACATCACACTATGAGAAAGTACTGTTCGATTTTTCTCTGGGTGAGGGTGGCTTTCTATTAAATTATTTTAGATACCATCCTCTATTGAACGTTCTGAAAACAGAGATTTATAGAAAGTATCGTAAAACGAATAATATGTATTTAGGCTAGGTAATAGACATAAATTTAAGGTTATTATCGGATTAGAATTCCCATCTTCAGAAATGATGTGATCGCATCAAGTTGAATACTCCATTTTATATTTGACCATAAAACGTATAATGTGGCGTGATGATTACTATGAATATTTGAAGGTATTTAATTGTACAAAATATTTAAGATATTTATTTCTATATATGAAATATGGTTTACACAAAAATCCACTCCAGAAAAGAAGCCGATTTACGAATTTAAATATTTGTAAATATGTATTATTTTAAGAAATATATGTTACAAAATAACATCAACGAGGTTATCTGTTACCAGCGCTATATTCTTTCTTGGCATTTCACATTGTTCACTTAAAATAATATAAGTCCAGCCAACGACAAGCGTGGGGAAGACTTTAGCTACTTTTATCTGTCATTCTCTTTAGAATTCCTCCAAGTTTAATAGCGTTGTTGAGATATTTAAATTTTAAAAAATTCAAACGTGTGTTCAATAGTATTATATAGAAGAAGTGGTGTTCGAAGAAGCACATAAACCTTGTGTTTATGTAGTGGAAAGGAACAAGATTTAAGGTTTGTAGTTAATTTCATTTCTACGTCTTAATACGTCACATCTAACAATTTTTCATTTGCCGAAAGAATTCTCAGATTCACGACCCATAATTTCTATAAATTTAAGACCCTCGTAAGATTTCAAAAATTTCTCAAATTTCATACCGTTAAAACACAACAATATATACATATATATAATATATATAGCGGATGTTTTTGCGGGTGAAAGATGTTCTTCTCTCGGGTTTCATCCCGCGTTCGGAGTTGGTTCTCAGAAGAACCGGATACGTCCTGACGTTTCGATGTAATCCCACACATCTTCTTCTTGAGGTCGTCGTGGTTTTGACTGCGATAACCACTCTGAACTAGTTGGGTAGCGGAGTACCAGGAGCTGTCCCATGCGACCTCGGTATCGTAGTTTATGGCTTCGCGGAGGAACGGGTTGGGTGTTCCTGGGCCCGCTCGTACAGCTTGACCGATGTAATGATGGCGAAGTCTTTGATGGTTTCCATCTGGGTGTCCCGATGGATGGTCTCGCTCCTGACGAACTAGGGAGCTCCGCAGGCCATGCGGAGCATCCTGTTCTGGAAGGACTGGACGGAAGGTGTGTTGTGGCAGCCGTGATTAACGCGGGATGGCGTAGAGAAGTGCTGGTCTGAAGATGGACTTGTAAATCTTAACCTTGCCCACAAGGCTAAGTTTACTCCTGCAGTTGACCAGCGGGTACAGTGTTGTGAGCGTACCCCCTGTTCGATCTACGACTGCTTTCACGTGGGCGTTCCAGTTGAGTCTGGTATCCATCGTGACGCCCAGATATTTCTCCTCGGACTGCCAAGGGATGGTTCCGCCCTGGATAACTATGTCAGAAAGGTCTCCGTGCTTGAGCCTTCGGTAACCTGCTTTTGAGAGCATTACTGCCGCGCTTTTATTAGCGTTGACAGCGATCCTGCATGCGTCGTACCACTCCTCCAAGTTATCGAGCCCTTGTTGGAGTCGTTTCTTGATGAGTCGTGGAGACCTGGACTGTGAGTAGATGCAGGCATCGTCCGCGAACGTCGCCAAGTTGACGTTCGGGGTGATAGGGATGTCTGCGGCATATATGTTGTACAGCAGGGGGGACAGATATGATCCCCGAGGAAACCCTGCTGTTGTAGGGGGCTTTGGATTTGTCTTGTGGTTCTCCAGCTCCGCGAGTAATGATCTTGTGAGGAGTAGTAGTCCTCGTGGTGTTCCGAGGCGGTGCATCTTGAACAGAAGACCCTCGTTCCAGACCTTATCGAAAGCTTTGCGGACGTCGAGAAAGACGGCTCCGGTATATTCCTTTCGATGAAAGCCTGCCTTGATGTGCTCCCACCAGTCTGAATATTTGCAGCGTGATGTTGTGCTGCTCTCTGAACTCGAACAGGATGTCGGGGATCATATAATGATCTTTGGCTGCGTCCTTCAGGGCACTGAGGATTAGTTTCTCAGCCACCTTTCCCAGAGAAGGGAGCTGACTGATGGGCCTGTGGTCTTCCGTTCAGACTGTCGGCAGTGGCTTCTTTTTCAACACTGTGACGTCCGCGCACTTAGACGGAGCATAGCGTTGAGGATGTTGGTGGCCGTGGCGAGTCCCTTCTTCGGTAGCATCTTCAGGGCCTGGTTAGGAATTCCCTGGGGCTTTGCGTGTCTTAAACATTTGGAGGACATCGTGGTGGTGCGTATTGGCTCCTCCTACGCAGTATCGTCGTTTAATATTGGTCGCAAACTACGATGAAGGCGTTCTATGTGCAGGACGTCCGCGTTATCGTAGTTCGGACTGCACTGCTGCTCCAAGGCTTCTGCGAAAGCTTCCGCCTGTTCTTCCACCGTGTACTCTATCCCCGCCGGTGTGTGGATAGGCGGTATGTGGACACGGTGGTAAAAAAGGCCGGGGTGGATTCCTCTATGGTCTCCAGGAACTTGTCCTCTCCTCCTTCGCTTGTTGGGTTGCTCTAGTGTACTCCCGTTTATGGGCGGGGTCTAGTGTTCTCTGCCGTCTTCTACGCAACCTGTTCTTGAGCCTGATGGTCGCTCTGATATTTTGAGGAATGAATGTTTGTGCGTTGCGACGCGGGGCCTCATTGGTTGCTTAGCGGATGCTGCCGGTGTTGGCGTCTGTGAGTATTTGGGCGGCCGCCTCGAGCTCCGCGGTGGTGTTGGTCGCCGTAATGGGGTCAAGGTTGTCGGCTAGATGTTTTCTGTATGTCGGCCAACTATCCTCCTCGTGAGAGAGGGTTCCTCGCAGAGAGTGTCCGGTTCGCCCAACTGGAGGAGCACCGGATTGTGGTCGGAGGATAGCTCGTTTAGGGCGGTGAGCCGAGGTATCAGCGTCAAGTTTTTCATCACGGCGATGTCTAGTACGTCTGGCCTTCCTGTGCCCGGAAAGATCGTAGGTTGCGCCGGGCGAGGCGCGACCAGTTCCTGTTGGTCCATGATCCGTAGAACTTGCCTGCTTTTGGTGTCGGTTAGGCGGGAGATCCAAACGGGGCTTTTGGTGTTAGATCTCCTGCCACAATCGTGGCTCGCCTGTGGTTGAATATCCCGGCTAAGTCGTCCTAAGACAGAGCCTGGCCGGGCGGGCTGTAGCAGGCAACGAAGTTTATCGGGCCGGTGGTGGTAAGGACCAGGACGCTTGTGCACTTTATGTGCTGCAGGCCTGGAGTTGCATTCACATAGTGGCCTAGCCTGGTCTTGATCAGCATGGCGGTCGTTGCGGTACGTAGCGAAGTTGGGGATGGCAAAGCGGTGCTGGCTCCGTAGGTGAGTTTCGTTCATTAGAACTATGTCCAGTTGCCCACCGCGGGGGTTCTTTGGATTCTAGTCCAGCTTCTTACAGTACAATTTCCACGCAGAAATCTTGCTGGGGTTCTCATCTTCTGTTTGGTGTGGGCTTTGGAATCTTCTTCCTGGACTCCTTTCTCCGCCGTTTTACCTAAAAAATAATAAAAACAAATTAGTGGATTTTGACTAGATGAGTTCAGTGATACTATAGCCTGCTCAGGTAGTCGAAGGTCGTTTTGTGGGTATTTCTTCTAGAGGTCTTCCGAGTGACAGCGCTCTGCATGGCAAGGCTATCGCTCCCCTTTGTCTTCTCGAAGAAGGCTTTGTTGATCCTGGTAAGGAACACTGTGAGCTCCTCTGTTTCGCTGAGGTATGTCAGTGTTCCAATCTCGGTGTTACTGGGAACCGGTAACACCGTTCGGAGGCATCAGTTTTATACTCGGGAGAGGAATAGGAAGTGTGAGGGAGCCGTCGTGATCCCACAAGGACTAGCGTAGGTGAGGATTGGGGGAATGTGCACCTTGTACAGCATTACGCCGGTTTTGGTGTTTAGTCGAGAGCTCTTGATACGTAGGATGGTATATTGTAATCGTTCGTACAGGCGGCCGGCTTATGTTCGCTTCACTAGGCTTACAGAATTTTTATAAGATATAGGGGGTGGCTTGCGGGAGCAGTTCGAAACATAAGTCCGATTAAGCACAAATACAAGTTTGTCTAACGCAGATCTTCAACGCAGTGCTGCGACTGACATACTACCCGACCCGGTGGAAGTCTGCCAGGGCTATCCCAGCCTTGAAGCCTAAGAAGGATCCTCATTTTCCAGACAGTTATCGGCCGATATCGTTACTCGAGACCATCAGCAAGATTCTTGAATCTCTGCTCTTGGCCAGAATCAACGAGTATCTTGTAGATAAACAACTCATGCACAGCGACCAGTTTGAATTCAAGTCAGACTACTCCATAACTCTTCAACAAGAATTAGATGACCGCCATGGTATCCCTGGACCTAGAAGCCAGAAGAAGAAGGCCAGCTTTCCGCCGAGGCTCCTTAAGACTATCAGATCATATCTTACGAACCGAAGATTCCACGCCATGGTTAACGGGACGGAACCTTCAGAGAGGAGCATGCTATCTGGAGTCCCATAGGAATCGGCGCTAGGCCCTGTCCTGTTAACGTTCTACGTCATGGACATTCCAAAACCGGAAGATCAAAGAGTGCTGAACGCCATCTACGCAGATGACACAGCAATCCTGGCTATATCGCATAACGTCGAGTTGACGGTCAAACTTGTTCAGGCGCATTTGACCAAAATCTCTAACTACTAACTACTTCGATGACCAGGGACTCACGATTAACCCCAGGAAGACGCAAGCTATTGCGTTCGTCTGGAAACAACACGGCCCGCTTCCCAAGATCAAAGTCAGAGCGACGGAGATCGATTGGAACAGCAAGATCGAGTATCTCAGAATGATTCTTAACGAGAGGCTGAATCTTGCGGAGCATCTCAGAAGATCTCGAAACAGAGTACTAGTTACTTAATACTTACCCACCGTTGTGTTTTGCCAAGTGTCTGGATAGCATTGCATCGCCCAGCCAGCCAACGCTCTGAGCGTCATTGCTGTACAGACGTTAGTAGCATCGTTCCCCGACGTTGGGAGAAATCCCACCAGGAGGTGGACAACCAATAGCGGAAACGAGAACCCGTTCTCTATCGAGGCCTTCAAAGGGAATTCGCCAAAACGCTGCAGCAGTCGCAACAATCACAACGGCAGAATAAATACCATGCTAAACAGCAGCCAAAACAGCAAAAGGCCACTTCCCAGTCCTCTGGAAGTGCGCAGATGTCATAGTGTTCAAAAAGAAGCCACAGCCGACAGTCTGGACGGAAGACTATAGGCCCATCAGTCTGCTGCCAGCTCTGGGAAAGGCGGCTGAGAGACTAATCCTTAGTCGCCTGAAGGACGCAGCCGAAGATCATTATATGATCCCGGACATTCAGTTCGGGTTCGGCGAGCAGCACAACACCACTCTGCAAATACTCAGACTGGTGGAGCACATCAGGGCACGCTTTCCTCGAAGGGAATACACCGAAGCCGTCTTTCTGGACATCCGCAAGCTTTCGATAAAGCCCGGAACGAGGGTCTTCTGTTCAAGATGCACCGCCTCGGAACACTACGAGGACTACTACTCCTCACAAGATCGTTCCTCACGAACGAACCTTCAGAGTGAAGTTGGAGAACCACAGAACAAATCCAAGGCCCACAACAGTAGGGGTCCCTCGGGGATCACCTCTGTCCCCCCTGCTATTAAACATATGTGCCGCAGACATTCCTATCACCCCGAACGTCAACTTAGCGACGTTCGCGGACGATGTATGCATCTACTCACAGTCCAGGTCTCCACGATTCATCGAGGAACGACTCCAACAAGAGCTCGACAACTTGGAGGAGTGGTACGAGGCATCCAGGATCGCTGTCAACGCTAATAAAAGCGCGGCAGTGATGCTCTCAAGAACAGGCTACCGAAGGCTCAAGCACGGAGACCCTTCTGACCTAGTAATCCAGGGAGAAACCATCCCCTGGCAGTCCGAGGCGAAATATCTGGGCATCACGATGGATACCAGACTCAACTGGAACGCCCACGTTAAAGCAGTCGTGGATCGAGCAAGGAGCACGCTCACAACACCATACCCGCTGGTCAACTGCAGGAGTAAACTTAGCCTTGTGGGCAAGGTTAAGATTTACAAGTCCATCTTCAGACCAGCACTTCTCTACGCCATCCCATGTTGGATCATGGCTGCCGCAACACTCCTCTAGACAATCCAGTCCTTCCAGAACAGGCTTGCGGAGTTCCCTGGTTCGTCAGAAGCGAGACCATCCACCGGGACACCCAGATGGAAACCATCAAAGATCAGGACCACCCCAACCCGCTCGTCCGCGAAGCCATAAACTATGATCCCGACCTCCCGTGGGTCAGCATGAGACCCAGAACCGCTCTCCAACATCTCCGCGCAGAGCTTTAGTGCGCCACCCCATCACCTCGAGATGAGATCCACATCAGGCCAGAGAAGCTAGCTAAGGGAACTTCCCGAGGCCAGCATCGTGGAAGACGGAGGAGGTGAAGGATAGTTCCTGGTACTCCGGTACCCAACGACTTCAGAGTTCATTTAGGTATGATTATTCTCGTGCCAGATTTCGTCGAGCACAGACGTGTTTCATGTGGGCTCTGACAAAGGAAAGATTATTAGAAAAGATAGAAAATTGGTTACACATTAAAACATCTTAACGTAAATTTCCTAGGGAATTTTTAAAAAAGGGTTGATTACGGCTGTAAGTTCCCTTCCGCTGACCTCTAATCAGTGGAAAGCAAAATCATTTTAATTATAATTGACACATTTAGTATCGGCGCATACTAAATCTCGACTTCTGGAAATATTCCACTCAATTGCATCTTTTATTCGATCCTTCGTTGATAATCGTTCCACTGGCACGAGGATTTGATTTTAATTTATAATTTAGATTTTAAAGTGTTCTTTTGTGTTGCAGTCGTTGTTCTATCAGGTCGGTTGGTCGGCGGAGGCTGCGAGTCGGAGAGACTGAAGTCGCTTAATGGGTGACGTTTAGACGACGTTCCTTTGAACGAAGAGCGTCAAATGTAATACCAGCACATTTACATGGAGCTTTTAGACAAAGATGAATAGAAAGGGATAGGACTATATCATGGCTTGCAGGATTCTCTGATTTAAACTTTCTTGATTTCCATCTTTAAAAATATTTGAAAACTTTAGTACACGTTACTCCTGTAAATGACCTCGAGGAGATGTGACGAGTAGATAAAGGATGCCACCGAATCCAAGCCAACATAAAGGCTTTTAAAAGAATTCAAGGTCCTTAAGGCAAAGATGTGATACTTGCTGTGAAAGGGAGAAAAGGTACTTTGAATATCTCATTTCAGTATTTTCTTTTGTTGTTTCTTCATAAATTACATTGTTTACTTATATGTGTAAACGCATAATGTTTTGCATCTCCGAAACTATTCATTTGCGGACCAATATTCATTGCAATAATTAATAGCTATCTACTATTTATCCATCTCCAGCGAACGCTACCTTATTCCGCAAATATTTATTTTGTAAAAACTGTTGCCCTCCGTATTGCTTACGTTATTCTTAAATTAAAAAGGTATTAAAAGGATTCGTTCCTACAAAGACTCTGTGATGTAGCTAGAAGCGCGCCCCTTTCGCAAACGGGAGTCGTAGGTTTAAGTTTTACCAAAGTTGTGAAATTTTGTCATTACTTAAATTTTATGTCTTTAAAATCAAGAAAAAGAAACGATTTTTCAGTGTTTGCTGATGGAAGGCGATATACCAATTAATTATTTGGCATAGAAGGATACGCCTATCGAGATATTGTAATATATTTACAGGCATCAGAGGTCTGAAAAATTAATTCCTACAGAAACTCTGTGGTGTATAGTTTATTGGGCGCCCGTCCGGTTTCTCTTCCGGCCTTTAAGTTAACTATTCTATTTTTTTATACCAACCAAAATAATTGAAACCATAATTATGCTTTTTTCAAGACTCAACTATCGAAACTGTACATATAGTAAATAATATAAAAATATAAAAATACTTTCCAGAAAATTGTTACCTGGTTTGTGAAACTAGGAACGATTCGTACACGTGAGTTTCTCTTTCTTAAAAATTTGAAATGGTTTTCAACGAATTTAATTAAATCAAATTGCAAGATACCAACCGAATTATAACCAAAAGTATTTTATTTGACAATTTGATTTCACGTCTTCATTTCCAAGCTAATAGAATAGCGAAATGGAATTCGTATATTAATATTATGAATGTGGATCCCACTCCCTGCAGGAGTTATTACCATTATTCGTTTTATTAAAAATGTTTTCGTTTTAACAACACTCACCGTTAGGGGGTGCGCACATTTTAAGGGTAGGGTATGTGTAATATTAACGCTCAAAATAAAAGCAGTAGCGTCACGTCAAATGGGTTTGTTCACTTCTTTTTAGTATATTATTGTGGTTGCTGGTAAATTAAAAAAATAAGGATAATCAAGTAAATATCTAATAGTAATTGCCCGTTTGAAATTTTTTGTTAGAAGTAAAGTCAGTAGTGGACTGCATACATTTTGGAAACTGCGAAGGTGGTATGAAAAGTTTCAAGCCTTAACATGTCAAAAATATTCTGGTAATATAATTGCGCATGCGTTGAAAAATCAAAATTTCACTCACGTTGGATGCTCATTTGTTGTTTAACAGCCGTTTGTGTCAATCAGTATATTTCTGTAAAATGGAAAAAATCTAATATCCAACCGCCATTAAATAGTGTACCTACACAAATTATAGTCGAGATGGACGCGGTGTATGGGGACGCTGCACCATCATTTGCCACAGTCAAATGTTGGGCAGCTGAATTTAAATGCCGATACCGATGAACACTTGAGGCAGCCAAAAAAATGCAACCATTACCAAAAATATTGGAAAAATTTACCAAATAGTGCTGGAGATCATCGAATTAATGTTAAAGCGAGAGCGGAGGCTGTGGGCATCTCAAAATAACGTGTTTGATATATACTGACTGAAGAATTTATTATTTTAAAAATAAATAACATAATAATAAACTTTTCTTAGACGCCAACTTTAAGTTAAAACTGTTAACCCCAAACCTCACTGTTAAATATGCATTGTTTACCAAAATCTATAAACTGGGAAAATCTATGACACCAATAGTTTCAGGTATAGATTCACCTACGTACACTTGCAATAAAAAGTACCCGGACACCCAAGAAAGAGAAAACAATACGAGGTGCTCCCCCCACATACCAAACGACCGAAGACGTCCTTTTCTCTCTTTCTTGGGCGTCCGGTTATATTTTATTTCAAGTGTATAAGTTATCAACAAATAACTAGTAAACGAATACAAAAATTTACCCAAGAAAGAAGATCTAGTCTAGAATCTAGAAATAGAAATTTCACTAGATTTTGTAAATAAGCTAACTAAAGTTGAATTAGAAGGTGGGGAAATTTGAATATCGTTTGATGTTTGTTTACTCTTCCCCGAGGGACCGTTTCCAGAAACCATAGAATATTTGATTAAATTCTTAAAACTTAATAAAGTTGATAATCCAAACATTGTAGAATAGAAAAGACTAACTTCACTTTACATTAATCAAAACCGCTTTTAAGGGTATGGCAAGTAAATTTGAAATGTATATGAAAAAGATCACCATATATTTTCCTAGAATTTGGCTTAGGTATGTAGGCGATATATTCGCGGTCTTTAATACTAGGAAAAGTATTACTCCGATTTTCCTCGCTACACTTAAATTAAAATTCGAAACTATTAAATTCACAGTAGAAGAAGATCTGAACAAACTGCCGTTTCGGGATAGCTTATAATCAGAAATAACAAAAGACTGGAAATAGACATCTATAGAAAGGAAACAATTGTGAAAGTTCCTTTCCATAGCATATCGAAAGGGTGTTTTTAGAGTCAAGATGTGAACATATGTTTCAGTTCGCGTAATATACTCAAAGACTTTCTTGGCAATCGGAGAGATGCCGGGTATGAAGGAAAGAACGGGAAAAAGAACGATGGATACCATATTCAATGAGCCCTTTAGGTACAACCGATATGGAAGGATAGAATTGTTAAGTGTCGCACAACACAAAAACGAAACCGGGCGTACTATTAAATTAGAAAGCTTGGAATTGATTGACGACGGTGACATTTGTTTACATAAAAAGGAACACACCTATTTACATAAAAAGGAACACAAATTTTATGAACAGAGAGAACGGACATATTCAGGTTTCTTTGATTTAGTAGAGTAAGGCGGACACATGTTTTACGTTTCGTGCTATAATGATAAGAGATCCTTTCTTTATTTTCCGTATTTTTTCACATGTCTTAGTTTTAGGGCGTATAGGCAACAGTTTGTTCGCACATCATTCGGTTATACGGTTGATAACGGGGATCCATGCATCCTCGAAATGGTTATTCCAGATTGATTAATTAAATTTGTGTGGTGCAGAGTGTGCAATAGTTTAGTGTTGTTTGCCATACTAGCCCACAGTCCTTGCTCTCATTATTTGTTCTGTCACTATTAACTAAATATGATGATACTGTTAATCAAAGGTAATGACACAAATACTGTATAAATTCATTAGATGCTTGTTGAAAAGTGACGAATTTTTTATAAAGGTAGGAGTCTTTCGTGTCGCTGATCTACCCCAACTTTGCTGCCAGGACATATCCGATTCAACAAATGAAATCTGACGTACAAGTTTTATCAACATGCCTACGATTCTAGATATTTTCGCAATATTATATCCAAAATTACATCTCATGTTTACACACAAGTGTTACCATTTAGAAAGTTCGAGTCTTTTTCGGAACTCATGTTGCAATGCTTAAATCTTGCATTGACTTTCAATGTTTGCCCCTTATGTCGACTAAAATGTTAATTGTATCTATCGTTTTCAACACGATTTTATCCATTTTAACAATTTTTTGTTTAGATTAGCTGTTATGGCTACATAATTAAAGACTACAAATCTATGAAATTTTACTCGTCCTAAGCAGCAATGCGTTATTACTCAATATAGAGTTCCTTGTTTTTTCCTAGTGGACGTTGGTACGAAAAGTTTCACTTCCCTGCCAAATCACCTTCATTGTAATCCAATTATCTTTGTAACTTGTTAAACTACAAGACACAAGTATATTGCAATTAATGAAAGAATTATCGTTTATTAGATCAATATTAAACTAGTAGCGTAAATAGTGAGTATAATGTATAATTTTTAAAGAGTGTTATCGTGCAGTATTTTTGTTGGTAGTAATTACTAACTACATATTTTCTGCCTGTCCAACATTTTGAAGGTGTATCGCAGCGTAAGTTCTGCGAACGTACATATACATATGTCGTGGTAAACTTGTACCGTCGAGCCCTCGTAAATCCAGTCAACAACGTGAACTATTAAAGTAGATGACAGTGAAGATATAAAGCGTTCATGAACATATCAATTATCTAATGGGTCGTTTTGTGGTCGTGATCCGACGGGGGAGAGTTGAATGTAGAACAAAACGGCTTCAACGACGCTCGGAGCCATCGGCTAATCTGTGCTTTTGTTGTTAGATCGGGGAGCTTATTGTTAGTGGCTGCAGCCGGCATATCTCACACCGTACATATTACGTTAACTACATGACATCTCATTATAATAAGTCCTTTTTGTCTTTTTATTAAATTTAGGTTAATCATTGAAAAGTTTCATTGACAGAACGTATTTTTTTGGTAATATATGGCCTCAAAAGTATATATTATGTTAATCCAAATAACCTAAATCATTACAAGTTAATCGATTTTAAGTGAGCGTAATGAGTTTAATTAACCAAAGCAGCTTACTTCAAGTAATACTGCAAAAATTAAGCCAAATAGCAATATGAAAACATACAAAAATGAGTATTTCATACTTTTTCTTTTTTATTATTATAGCATACATGGACTTCACTTACCACAATACCTCACATACACGGGATGTGTTTCAAGAGCCAAGTATCATCAGTAGTAAAAAACTAACCAAATATCAATGGCGGTGCGTGACCTTTTGACAAGTGCGGCTGAGAATATAAAAAATATATTTGAAGAAAAGCAGAAATTGCTGACAGAAAAGAACTAAAAGAACGCGCATTACACTGGTAGGCAGAGTAGTGAATATAATGTGCCCAACGATATTTATTTCTAATGTGTGTCTGAATGCCGTCCAACCTGAATTTTTTAAATCTGCAAGATTGGATACAACATCTGCAATTAAATACATATATAAATAAAATTACCATCTGACACCAACTTGTTTTTCGCGCAATAAATCGGAATTTCTAAATTCATTTGAAATTTCTATTCTTCAAACAGCAAGCATAGTTTGGCTTTAAATTGTATTAAAACACATTCTTTAATATTACTAAATATAAAATACATTCTTTACGTTACTAGCACTTTGTTAATTGCACTGCTTATGATAAGGAGAAAGTAGGTAAGGTCTCAAAAAGTAAGTTACAATTCGAGAAAATTCTATCAAATAGTTACATAATGATATGAAAGAAAAATTTCTATTTATAGACATTATTTCATGCAGCGTTCGTTTTTGAATTTAGCGCTTACTTGTATAAACAATCGAAATTTTGTTCAGAAATCGCGAACATAACCTAAAAATAGCACCTAAACGGATTTTTAAATACTTTCTTTTCAGCTGCTAAAAAAAGAATCGTAATTTTGGACTTAGCGAAACATGGGCTTTCCGTTAATGTACATATAAATAGCCAAATCCATTGGCGCTATACGGAAGTCTTACCAAAGGAATATTCGAGGTAATGATTGACTGAATTTAAAGTTTTTACTAATTTCTAAAAGGCATTGTTAATTTTTGTCTGCAAAGCTATTTACTTCCCACGAAAAAAGTTTCTTATTTGTCGAATATCGTTTTTTTGGTCTTTTGAATGCGACAGAGCAACTGCTAACTGCCCATATAAGTATTGTACCTACGTACCCGTATGATTTTCTCATTATAATCGACAATATATTGTCGATTAAGTTCTATCAGAATATTTGTTTTGCCAAATAGAGCAAATGTTGTATAGGCATTAGTACTAGCCGCAATTAAAAATGTACCACCCCTAAATTGTTGGAGTATTTCGTTAAAATTTGTGCAGTATGTTTCAGGCAATCGTGCGTGATGCCCTTTCGAACGTTATTGGATTATTGAGCTACATGAAAACTGTTAGTTTCTGGAAAATTGCGTTTAGACTTAATAGCAATCATTCGATCGTATTACGGTGTTCTTGTGAAGCACCTAGAGCAGGTTCAGGCGCACCCAGAAGGATCACCCGCGAGAAGATTTTTCCTTTGAAACGCTTGACTATGCAACACCGGTTTCAATTGGTAACATTTTTAGCACAGCGGCAGTGAAACGTTATCGGTCGTAGCTACCGGCCTTTATTGTGTTTACCTTTAACACCTGAGCATAGACGCGTTACTCGAACCTTATTGACTTTTCTTTTGTTAAATTGTCTTTCATTTACATGTTTGTAAATAGTATAGCAATATTTTACAGTAATAAATAGTAAACAAATAGAACTGTCCATTTTTAAGATCGTTATAAACACAGTTAGATGTCACTATATAGAAACCTGGGCAAAAATCTATAGGCCTTGAGCAGAGTTAGTCAAATGTAAGGACATTTGAACATGTTGACAGCAGTAATAAGAAATATCTTAAATAACCCTTTTATCCAAGTTACACGAAAGATCTTCAAAAAAGATCAATCAGATCAAGAGCATTTGGCTCGTCTCTAATTGAGGTTTGATAAATCTATAACTACCACTAAAAATGAATAATATTCATAAATCTATTTGTTTCATAATACAATAGCATAAAATTCGTCATCTTAATGTAAAAGTAACTATAAAAAGCATAAAATCAATAATACAAAACACATAGATTTATATGTACACTGTAACATTAAATACGAGGGGAACATTTTGGAATCTAGGATTTTTTCAAATTAATTAAATAAATTCAGTGTTTGTGGGAACCAGGAGTGCTCTGTGATCACCCTTTCGGAAATTTCCTGAAAAATCCTGCTAAAGGGGATATCATAAGTCCAGCCAACGATGGTAGTGCTGGAACAATTCATCTGTTCATCTAAAACATCAAATTTAATGTAAAATTATCTTACAACAATTTTCAGTATTACTTTAGGCACATCTCAATGAAATTTCGTAAATTAACTATCGTTCCTAGCTCGTATTATTGGTCAGTAAAACTTAAATTTGTGCAATTGCGTGTGGTAAAAATAGTATAGAATCAGTGCTCCGGTTGCATCCTTGCATCATGTTGCATTATGCTACTGCAAAACAAAGATATCCATTTGTCTTTCATCATCAATGTATTTCTGGAAAAATAAGGTTACCAAAATTTACTATGTACATTTTCCCCATGCATGTGCAAAATAACCTGAACCCACACACTGCTGCATATTTAAAGCAGCGCAGTGCAAGTAAATAAATATAAATGTTGGGCTTGTAACTTACTTATGTGGTAGTCATAATTTGTGTTGTCGATGTTTTCCTTAATATTTGTAACAATAAGACGTAAGCTGGAATTGATTAATTAATTAAAGAGTTTAAAATGTGTAATTACAAATGATTTCAAGAAATAACTGGACGCTTGAACAAATACTAACACTTTTGGAGTTCAAGAAAACGCATGTCCGTGGAACGTTTTCTAATAAATATTCAGTACACAACAGCTATTCGCAAAGAGTTTATCTAACATGCAGCATCCTTTGCGTAATTCCTGAAGCAAATTGTTCATAGCTCAATTGTTGTCTCTTTTTTATCTTGTATCTGTTTTTTGGCCCAAACTTTCCTTTTTGCTACGAAACGCCTGCAAAATCTCAATTTTTATAAAACCACTAATAGACGTGTTGCAGCTACCACTGCCTCTTTACTGATTGTTTTTATATTTCACTTAATATATAATTTTTCCTCTCCTTCATTTGAAAGATTTAAATGCTATAATTTTTTTGTCTCTTACATTTACACAGCAAGACGATCTTTACGGATATTACAATAATCCACCTATTATAGCTAATAAGACATTTTCGTTTAGAAAAATCTCGCGTTTAGATATTCTTATTACAAACCTTCAGGAGCAATGCTATAGGTATGGACGGAATGAACATAAAACTCCCAAATCTCTGCGTTCTTGCTAGTTGATTACATCATCCATATTTTTAACTACTGCATTGAGAATTTGGTTTACCATAAAGTGCTCTCTCGTTATCCCACTCCTAAAGATACCTTCCGTTACCGAACTCGGATTTGCGTCCGATTAGTATATTGCCAACCTTAAGCAAAATCATTGGGTTACAGTTACGTTGATTGATCAAACACTTTTGCCCAAATTTTAAGCCGGTTTCTATTCAGGTTACAATTAAACCACGGCTCTATCGTGTGTTACTGACGATATTTTAAAAGAAAGTGATGGGAGTAAGGTTACAGTGCTGATACTGTTAAACTTCTGTACCGTTAATTATCAAATATTATCTTCAGTCCTATGCATTGCAGGATCAAATTTCGCCGCTTTATCTTTAACTCGTATCTAACAAACAGGTATCAAAGAGTTCTCTTAAATGATAGTTATTCGGACGAATTAGATTTTCGTTGCAGAGTTATACAAGGCGCATTACTCAGACCGCTCCTTTACTTTATTTATATGTCAAGACTTTCAGAAGTTGTTAAGCCATTTGTATGCGGACGACACCCAATTATATCTTCATTTTCATTCATTCCTACCATTTGACTTACCAACCGCGCAAGAATTAATAAATGAAAATATGGACAACTTATATGCATTTTGTAGCCTTCACCAATCGCAAATTAACGACAGAATCGCAAGTGATAGTGTTTGGCTCTAAAAATTCTCAGGTTCATGTTAAAAATAATATAGACATCCGTATCTCAAACGAAGATATATCTCCTGTTGATCTTGTTAAGAACTTGGGCATGTATATCGATTCCCGTTTGCGATTTAATTACAACACATCACAATTAGTGAAGAAAGCTTTTTCTGTTTTAAAAAAGGGAAATTTAATTTTTATTTGAAAGCCCAATTTTTGAAATAATACTTCGAAATACATTTGATATACTTATATAAAAAGTAGATAATACAAATAGATATATATTTTGAATCAAGCTAGCCACATTCGTAAGGGCACTAATTGGTATTTACACTGCTGACAGAATTTTATTTGAAATCCACCATTACAATTTTCAATCAATTTTTGTAATATACAGAAAACTGTATACTAGGATATGTGCATAGTATCTGTAGTATATTCGCATAAAATGAGAACCGAAGCCCCCTAAAACGAGGCGCTTACAAATGAAAGGAAGCCAAACAACAACGAATACAGTTCTATGGTCGTTGCTCATTCAAGCAGTTAATAAGGATAACTGAAGTTAGGTCAATTCTTTAGAATTGCATTACCTCAACGAAAAATCGTACTCATCTCGTCTACACCAGGTGTTTGCCTTTCTGTCAAACTGATCTTTAATTCACATACTAAACCATACGATTGTATTAATTTTGTCGAATAAAATTTTCACGTTTACTATCGCTGTGATAATTGAAGTTTAACTCAACATAATTTTTAGACAAAAATAACTAAGATACAAGTAACTTGTTTGATTTTATTTCATATTGTTTATAACTTTTATTCATGGCATCGTTTAGTTTATAAGAGTGTGAGAATTGTCGTTCAATTTATTTCAATAATTAAATTATTCTACCAATACGTTTGCAATTCAAAAAATACTGTACTGTGAAGTATGTACACTCATTTTGTCAGGTTTTATAATTATTTTTTATATATATTATTGTTTTGATTTTATAATATTTGAACATTATATTCATAACCTCATAACCTAGTAATAATGCTGGCATTTTAAAGATTTGTATTATCAATTTTTTATTTTTATTTTAAAGAAACTACTTTAATCACAATTTTTGCAAAAAAAAAACAAAATATTGTACAAATTCTTCATCGAGACGGTTATTAAAATTTATAGTGGCCTCTAAATCTAGATATACAATTATCCAAAAGCTCAAAAGCTTACGAGAGGTCTGAAAAATTTCCAACCTAACACAGAACAACATAATCTTGTAATTCGTAACTAAATCATTAAATGTGATGACTTCCTCGCTCAATGAAAATCTTCGTTCTCTAAGCGAAATGTTGAGCCTAGGAAACAAAAAAAGTGGCCAGATCTGGTGAATAGGGTGGTGGTCTACCAATTCGCACTCCAATTCGTGAATTTTTGCTACGGTAACTACTGAAGCGTGAGACGGCGCGTTGTCTTGGTGGAAAGAGTTATTATTAGAGCGCAACATTCTCGCTTGCCTTCCAGTGGTGTTTAACTGCGACAGGTTGGGGAATACAGAGTTGTTTCGTTACATGATGGGGTCCATGGTTAGAAGCAACATTCTACTATTTTAAACATTTTGAAAAGATTAAATTAGTGATTTTACAACTGGACGCTAAAGAAGCAGCTGCAATAAAGCTAAGTCAAGTGCAATTCGAAAATCCTCAAGTTGCAGCAGATTTAAAATCTATTAACGACAATTGCGTTCTAGTAGCCGACGCAATAAACAAATTGCAAAACACTTCGTTGTCCTTACGGGATTCGTGTGAAATTGTTGACTACGTACAAACAGTGCTACTACGAAAAAAGTGTTTCAGTCAGAGAAAAATTTAATACGTTTTACGTAAAAATGTCGATTTTTCTAGATTACGCCATCTTTTTAACAATAGTGTTGCGGAAGATCCGTTATACAAATTGAAAGACCACTTTAAGTACGCGAACATTACATCGCCAGATGTAGAACGACCCTTTTCTGCATATAAGCGGATATATACGCTGCAATGGACGGGTCTGAAAGAGACCACTGTAGAAGCGTACGCTATGATACAGGTGTTCAAGGCCTCACTTCCGGATTTCTTTTCAGCTTTCTAACCATATTCAGTAAGCTGTCTACTATATTATGTTTGCGTATTCATAAGTTCTCTTATTGTTTTTTGTTCTAAATAACGCGCGCGTTTATCTAGGTCAATCCAGTGCAGTGACGCTACTGATAGGCAATTGACTTGTTGGGCTCTAGTTATTTGCAATTCTAATCTCCCTGGGCAATCTCGTAAAATCATTTCTGTGCAATGCGTTCACTTCTAGTATCGTGTTCATTTTGTTTGGAACGTATTCATAGAAATATATACAACGTAATTGAATAATTTCTTAATAATAATAATCATTCTTTTATTGATTCAACACACATTTTTAGTCCAAGACAAGTCAAAATACTAAACAGAATTACATGCAGTTATGCAATTACAAAACTTTAACTGCAATTTGGTTTGGGTCCAACAATATGTTCCAGCAGTTCAGTGTACGCCGATAAGGTTTAAATTTTGATAAGGTTGTATTCTTGAAGTATTTAAATTCAAGGTTAGGTGATAAATTGACACAACTGATCTGGTAGGGTATAATTACGCAACATTTCCCAACATCCACTTTGATCTTGAAACGTTCACACCATTCCATCAGCACATCAAGACCACTTTGAAGTTTTCCTGTGTCATCAACTGAAGATGTTTCCGAGAAGATTTCAATAGCATCTGCGTAAGCAAGGGTCGGAAGATTGATGTTCAAGAGCAGATCATTAATATGAAGTACAAACATTAGTGGCCCCAAATTCGATCCTTGGTGAAAGTCAGAGGCAAGAGCAAAGTTATTAGAACAGTATCCATTATAAGTAACATAACACTTTCTTTCTTTCAAGTACGATTTCAGGAGACTAACCGCAGATGGAAGAAAACCGAGGAAGCTCAGCTTTAACAACAGCAACTCATGATTGATCATATCGAGCTCCTTAGACAGATCTGTATATATCACATCAACTTGGCCACGCCTATCTAAAACTTCACTGATAAATTGCGATATGGTGCCAAATTCGTAACCGTGGATCTCTCAGAGATGAAGCCATGTTGATTTGAGGTAGTAAAGGAGCGAGCACTATTATAAATGGCAGCATACAAAACCTTCTCATAAAGTTTTGCAAAATTGGATATGCCTGTAATTAGTTAAAATTTCACGGTTTTATGCATTGGAATGCTTTTGGTAGGTTTCCAACGTTTAGGAAAAGAGCAGGAAGAAATAGAAAGATTAATGATGATTTTAAGATTTTTAGTTATTCGATGGCTACTTGCATCCGCCTGGTTAGTATTCCTTCGTTTTTGCACGTGGAATGGATAGCAGTGTATCGCTTTGCCAAAACCTCCAACGTTTAGGAAAAGAGCAGGAAGAAATAGAAAGATTAATGATGATTTTAAGAAGAAATGCGAAAACAAATTTGCAGTCGCGGATCAAAAAACTTGGTAACATGTTATCACCTGCGGTACATTTGTTAGGAAATGTAGTCATTAATGCAATTAGTTCATCTTCATTGATCAGTAAAAATGAATAAGATAACAAATTGTAATCAGAAACAGTCCAATAAATGCCATCCTCTGCGTTGAAAACTGAAGAAAATACATTAGCAAAAGCATTAACAATATTATTAGGATCGGAAAAATAATTCCCATCGTCATCACACAGTCTGCTCGGTATCCTTGTTGAACATCTTTTTGCATGACGAAACTGCCATAGAAGAAGTGAAGTTTCTATAGAATCTTCAATATTAGTTACGTAACGAACATAGTTATCACTTATTTGTGTTTTGATGAACTTTCTGCTTCGCTTAAATTCATTATAATACGTTATATTCTTAGTTTTGAAACATTAAGGCGATAAACATTTTTGGTTTTTAGATTATAAATGATCTGGCATAAACCACGGTGGATAGGAAGTATTTGAACGTAACGTCTAGATCCAGGATAGCATACAGAGTTATAAAAAGCAGCCAGGGCTTAATTAACATCAGTATAGTTGAGAAGAAAAGACCAATCACAGTTCAAAAGATGACTGTATAGTCTGTATACTATATACTTATATTATTTGTTGCTATCATATGACACTTTTACAATGACGAGACGAAAATTCATAATTGAATATTAAAATTAAGAGCGAAATTCCAAGTAAAGTTTAGAAATTATTTTGGAGAAGAATTTCCAGAAAAATCGGTTGATTCTACACCGCATGCAGAAGATAGCCAAAATCTTGATGGGTATTTTCCTAAACGACAATCACCTCATGTATGTTTTCCTAATATGAATATTAAATAATGTTAAATAATCACTTTAAAATGTTCGATTTTTTTCATGAATAACCATTTACTCTTTGGATGTCATATGAAGTCAAGGATTACCAGCTTATTCCGAAGACATTATTCTACACTTACAACAGAACATAACGTCTTTACCGAAACTGCGCTCGAAAGCATCTAGATCAAGTTCCGTCCCGGATGTAGGCATGGTCTTCGTGCTACGCCCCATCCCGCATTACGCAAAAAGACATACGCTTATTCACAACTCAGCATTCGAAACAGAGATGGAGGGTTGCTGGCATTGTTCTTTTCAATATTCAACGGTTCTGGGCGTGGTACACCTGATTTCCAGTGATCCTTGTATGCTTTTATAATGTAATGTCTTTCTTAACATGTGAACTTTATCATCTGGTATTTGATATATTTGTCAATGGAGTAAAGAAGCACTTTCTTATAATAGTATGAAGGCAGGTAAGCTTTTTGTAGACATATAAATGATAATACGATGGATGAATGCACTGTAATGATAATATGTCACCATTCTTAATTTCTTCCCTCATAATAAATAATTCCAAGCTTCGGTGTTGTAGCAGTTATTTAAACTAGATTTCATCCTTTACTTCTTTATTACAGAAGAAGACAACATTGAACGATAAAAGGATCCTCACAATATAAAATATAAACCATAATTTGAATTTATAAAAACAATGTAATAATCTAGAGTTGTAAAACGTCGAAACAACATTTAATCGTCTTACATTATACCAACTGCTTGAGTTCTACCATGATCTTCTATTAGACTTCATCATTTTTAGAGTAAGAAAATATAGCAAGAAAATATTTGAAACAAGAATGGATTTCAGGTGTCACAATAGCAATCAGTACCTATGAACTATATATTTTCGGTTATTCTTAGAAAACAAGTTCAAATTCTTTAGCATTGTTTCATAAATTTCTTATTATGAGGTGTGACAGCAAATTAATGAGTGGCATGACTGCGAGCGAACTGGCAACACTGCGGATTTTCAATTCACGTAATTTGTACTCTACTCCAGACGCGTAGTATCAGTTGCAATCTACGCCGATAACTCCACAACTCTACAAAGTGTGATAAGTGATGTCGTAGTATTGTAGTGCATTACGAAAAATGGAACAGCGAAATTTGAAGCAACGGCGCGCCATCAAATTTTGTGATGAGCTTGGTGAATCCGTACGAATTTTTTGACAATAGGGAGATCGTTTAGAAAGAATTTGTGCCTCCAGGACAAATGTTTTATATAGAATACCTTAAAAGGCCCAGAAAAAGACTCCTTCGTGTCAGACCAGATATAGCGGACACTTGGATGTTCAACCACAACAATACCCTTTTCGCACGGCCGTCTCCATCACCTAGTTTTGTACGAGAAAAGGGACCCGCGTGGTTCCCAAATCCCAGCCTCGCCTGATCTCAGTCCATGTAACTTTCTTGTTTTCCAAGATCAAAAACCATATTCCCCAAACAGCACATTACTTTGTTTACAAATGGAAATGCTCCTAGGAATTTATAACAAAAATCTATAGTTATCGGAAACAACTTAAAATGATATAAAATATGAAATAAAACGCAATGAACGAAAAAATAAACATATTGAATATTACTACTTGTATTGTGATGTATAACTATCTCTTCTCCTAATGCACCCAGACTCGTTTTTGCGTGCATGATATCTCATATAATGCAAGGACACATGTTTACTGAATGTTACATCTAACTACAGATTTACAGCATTTATTCGAATATTTGAAATGTAGCGCGGAATTGAATGAAATGATGTGTAAAATTTACCATTTTTACAGTAAAATTTCAAAACTTAAAGGAATTCCTGTCTCATTGCAATTTCATACACTAGAATAAACTGGGACGTAAACATTATACGTATATATACTAAGTCCACATTTTTTTTTTGTTGGGTCGAGGCCCTTGTACTCCATGCTTCTATAAAGTGGCTTTCATCTCGGCGTCAGAAATGTGTCTGAAAAATGATGTGTTGCTTCAAAAGGAGATTATCAATGTAGCAGGTTTTTCACCCTAGCCGATCCCGGACTAGAGGTACCCAACCGTGGGTGGTGAGGGGACCTGAGGCTCTACCACCAACCTGACCAAGCGGTTAACTAGCTTCAGTTCTTTCCCAGAGAGTTCGAGCGTATCCTCCCAACGATGGAATTTGTAAATCTTTTCTTGTGCACGTCAAATAGCTGGCGCAATGTCTTATTATGAAATATCTCCAGAACTTTTAAATGATATTTAGCGATAATTGACGGTGCTAATGATCCATATGTGACAATTGGTCTCAGGGTGGCATCCTCTTGCCACGAAGGTCGAGCACGTTGTTCGCCCTATGAGTTGCTGCTTAGCTCGTAGAAACTGCTTCTCGACCTCCGTGACATGGTGCATCCAAGTTCATCTCTTATCCAGGACTAGTCCCTTGACCAATGTATCTCAAGGTAACCGAGCCCCGCCGATGAGAACATCGGGGGACTTCAATTTGTTGGTAAAGCGGACTGCGACGCATTTACTGTTGTTAATACAAATCCTCCACTTCGTGAACCAGACGGTTAGTTATTCGATGGCTACTTGCATCCGCCTGGTTAGTATTCCTTCGTTTTTGTACATGGAATGGATAGCAGTGTATCGCTTTGCCAAAACCTCCAAAAAGACAGCTTGCACCGTTTGCTTTCTGTTCATTGTGTTCCAGATTGCTTCCATGTCTTTCGCGAGGTTTTTGTTGACAGTCCCTCACGGAAGCCAAATTCATCTTGAACTACCTGTATGTTGATCAACTCTTGTTGGAATCGGATTAGTGTAACGACATCAGCAATCTTTAACATATTAGATAAAAGGCTGGTGGGACAGTAATTTTATATCTAAGATGCTTTCTCCGTGAGTTTTTTAACGACTATAACTTCTAAATACTCGGAGTAGAAATCAAAAAAGGTTCTTTCTCACAAAATTGTATTCTTTAAAAAATAGTTCAGTCAACTAGTTTCGTGTTATCGTGTTTCGTGACATATCTTTAGTCCAAAATGTAAATAGAGGTATTAAAGTTGTCAAAATACCTTTATTTAAATTCTAACCCGAATATGTGTTTTATACAACACGAAACCGGTCGCCTATTTTTAAGGAATAGAATTTAGTGAGAAAGAGCCTTTTTTAATTTCTACTCCACCTATTTAAATTACATTCACACAGAGTCACCATGCGATTATATTATAACTTCTGTCGTGCCTTCATACGCTTGAAAAATCTCCGACGAGAACCATGGCGTTTGTTGTGCGCACCAGGACCTCGATGGTATTGGTCGGTAGATGTTTTAGGATTTTATTGGTCTGATCGAAACCCAGGGCATTGTAATGTCACAGAGAATATATTTTTAGCATGTGTAACAACAGAAAATGTTGTGTGTTTCTTTATTTGTAATTATTTCATGGTGTCTTTATATTCGCCAGTTGATTCAAATGAGAGTAGATAAGTAAATAAAATAATGTACAAAATATTTATACAACTACATTAGCTACAAATACACCGGCGTGCACACTGATATATTAATTTTTAGTTTTTTAATGCAACGGAAATGAATCTTACGATGTGTAAAATTGACCATTTCTACGGTAAGTAAGGCTTAAAGAAATTCCTGTCCCATTACATTTCCATTCACAGAAATATACCGCGACGTAAACATATTCATTCATAGTACCTCGTGCTCTGTTGTGTCTTGTACAAAGTTATTATTGTCAACGATTTGTCATTATGTCAAACAGATCGCTCCGCTTACGGGCAATGTGTGCATGTGCACTTATCCCTTCTATACCTGTGTAGCTACACCCCCTACTATATAACACTTCATATTATTCCATTATTCCTCGTATCCGGTCACATCTGAAGACGAATTGGAAATAATCTTAAAATGCATCTCTCTGAGGTATGTATTTGCCTACGTGTTAGGTATACACACTAGAAACCTTTCTGTAAGTTAAAAGCAAAAAAAAAACAGTGTCCTCTGACGACTAGCTACTGTTTCAATTTTCTGGTTCTCCTTATGTCTTACGTTATAGCATTTTTTTGTTTCTGATTTCAATAGATTTTGGATACAAACTCCAGAGGTGGGCAAAGCACTTTGATAATATAGTTCAATGTAGCAATACCTGAAAAACTTTTAGTACTAAAATCACAAAAAAAAACTATTTGGTACCTATTTAAAAATTGAAATACTCTGGTTAAGTACTTTTGCTCTTTTAAAGTGACTAAAGCACTTTAAAAGAAATTGAAGCATTTTTAATGTAAATGAAGAACTTTGAAAGTAGTTGCAGCACTGAAATAATTGAAGTATTTGCAAAATAACTAAAACCTTACTTTTAGTATTTCAGTTACTTTAGAAACAAATGCTTAAATAAATTGAAAAATAAAACAGTTCTATTTAGAGTTGATATTTATGTATTTAACCAATGAAATGCATTTACTCTCAAATAGGACAGAATGGTGGTGCTAACCCCTAATGGAGAGCTGCTGACCCGCTTTCACATACAAATCCCATCGACCACCTGGGAGTTTATTGCCCGCACAAATCCGACACTTACTAGACCGGCTGGCCGCACCGGTTGCCTCATGCTACCCATGTTAGAGAATTCCCCTTTTCAACCTCTGATAGGTGACGGTCGATCCCGATCTCTCGGAGCCTAGCTCACATCTTACCTGCCGGGATCTAGGCTGCGCAAGACAACTATTGAACACAACAATTGAAGCCTAAGCCGCCAAGCACAGGCAACTATCGACCAGCGGCCGAAACTGAACGGACCTAAGATACAATCAGCCCGCCCATGACATAAGCCTATACAACGTGGATGGCCGGGGTAAACCCTTACTCAAATCGTGCCTGCCGGGGTTCGTTACCGAGAAAACCTGGGCTTAAGTCAAACCATAACGGCTAGGTCAGGGCCTTAGGGTCTAGACAAGGAGCTCCTGACATCTAAAGGGTTCCCCAATCAACAAGGTTGCGGTTAGCGCAGCAAACGCTGCCCCTTTCCGATTGTATTGCAGGACTTTATGGATAAATACCATAGAGGAAACGCTTACTCAGTAGTCTCAAATGAAATCGTAAATAGTCCGAGGAAATTAGTTCGTGTTTTAAAGTGTGTGTCGAAAAAGTCCCACAATAATATCCAAATGTTTAAGATTTTAGAGAGTAATTTTGACAATTTTTATTGAAAAACTTTTCTTTATTCCTATCAATTATTTTCCAAATTTACATCCATAGTTTATGTATAGACAAAACGTGATTAAACTATTCCAGTATTTTTTATTGATAATTTTCTGAACTTACACATGCTTGCTTAACATTTTTCTACTACTAAGTGTGTAGACAAAGATGTCATTACATTATTTTTAAAGTGGACTGTATTATCGGCACGCCAAACGTAGTGGCGCTAAGATTTGAAATTCAAATAATACTCAACATTCTCCCCGCCTTGAAAGGCTCTCAGAAGCTTTCAAATAAAAAATAAATAATATAGAATAATATATACTTCAGATGATAAAATAACACATGTGATAACAATACAAGTGAGTATATATACATTTATATGAATGCAATTTAGTTAAGTATATTCTAATGTAACTGCTTCCGTTTCAGGTATGGGCAAGACACAGATCTTCGTGATCGCCCTCTTCACTTCACCATTTTGCGTCTTGATCGTAGCAACTCTTACCATACCGTCAGTGCCTGGATGCACTGCAATAACTCTTCCCATCTTCCAACGAAGTGGTGGTAAATTATTTTCCTTTAAAATGACCAAATTGTCAACTTCAATATTTTTCGATTTTTTCAGCCATTTTCTTCTTTCTTGTAGTTGTGAAATGTATTCCAAAGACCAGTGCTTCCAGAATTGCGCTTGAATTTTTTGCAACTGCTGATACCTGGACAGACGATTAGTCGCAACTTGTGCAACATCTACTCCTGGAATATTTTCAGGGTGCCTTCCGATTAAGAAATGTGAAGGAGTCAATGGTTGAAATCATTGGGAGAGTCGCTTAAGGGATATAAGGGTCTGGAGTTCAAAATGGATTCCATTTGTGCTAATACGGTAAGTAAATCTTCAAAAACCACACACTCATTACCAAGAACTCTTTTTAAATGGTGTTTAACAGCTTTAACTCCGGCCTCCCACAAGCCACCAAAATGAGGACTACCCGCCGGTACAAAGTTCCAATCTACCCCTTCGTTGGTTGCCATTACAGACGTTAACGCTTTACAATTTTTTGCAAAAAAAGTTTTCAAATGAGATACAGCTCCTACAAAATTGGTTTCATTATTAAAGTAGACATGAGAAGATTTACCCCTACGCGCTACAAAACGTCTGAGAGTCGCAAGGAATGCCTGCGTAGTATGTTCTGCTACAGGTTCTAAATGAATTGATTTTGTAGACATACAAATGAATAAACAAATATAACACTTTAGGAATGTCTTACATCTTCCTTTATTTCGCTTAATCATCAGAGGCCCAGCATAGACTACACCTACCGCAAAAAATGGATATATTGAAGTTAATCTAATACGCGGCAAATTACCCATTAATTGTTCGCATGTTATTGGTTTAACCCTAAAACATTTAATACATTCCCGCACAATAGATCGAGCTGAATTACGTCCACCCGTAATCCAAAACCTTTCTCTACTATTTGCCAACGTAAGTTGAGGTCCTGCAGGCATTAATTTTAAATGTTCATTCATCTTAGCTAATGGGTGTTTTCCTGAAATTAACAACGGGTGTTTCTTATCAAAACTAAACGATGAATTCTTGAGTCTTCCTCCTACTCGTATTAAATCTTCTGCATCTACAAAGGGTGCTAGACGTCTCAAATTATCACGATACGGTATATTCTTTCCAACTCTTAAGCACTTAACTATATTAGGAAAACATTGTTCTTGAGATAATTTAATAAGCTTATTAACAGCTAGACTTAACTCAACTGTTTTTAAGATTCCCACTAAACCGTTCTGTTCCCTTTCTACAATTACGAATGAATCTCATACACCATGCTATGACACGTTGTAATTTTGAAAATGATGATGTATAATTAAATAGAAATTCCTTCTGCCTTTTCGGGGACGTAGTGATTAATGTTGTAATGGTCCTTTTCTCAGGAACATCCAAATGAGTTTGTTGATATGGTGACATCACCCATTCATCTCTTTGTAATGATAACCAATTTGGTCCACTCCACCAAGTAACGACAATATTGGATGCGGGACACCACGGGATATTAAATCTGCAGGGTTATCTTTCGTCCCTACATGATACCACTTCGCATTAGCCGTTGTTTCCTGAATCTCAGCAACTCTATTCGCGACAAAGGTCTTCAAACTCGAAGAATTTGTTCTTAACCAACTCAATACGATTGTAGAATCGCACCAAAAGAAAGATTCATTAATGTTAATGTTTAATGCTGCTGTAACTTTACTAAATAATCGCGCAGATAATAATGCACCACATAGTTCAAGTCTCGGTATAGTACACCTACGAATTGGCGCAACTTTCGATTTAACGCAGACAAGATGTACATTAATTCTATTAGCAAATACAGATCTTAAGTAAATGCATGCACCATAAGCTGCCTCTGATGCATCCGAAAATGCATGTAATTCTATAGTAGTAGCGCTATCATTAATAACTAACCTAGGTATGCGTATTTCTGTGATATCTTTAAAATCTAATTTTAAACTTTCCCATTTATTACTCAGTTGCTCTGGTAATTCATCATCCCAACCTAGGTTATGTGCCCATAACTCTTGCATTAGTATCTTCGCTCGTATTACACACGGACCGATTAAACCTAGCGGATCGAATATTCTTGATATTGCTGCTAACATATGACGTTTGGTTTTATCGCACTTATTCAATACTCCTTCAATATCATACTGCAGGACATCTAAGTCTGGATTCCACATTAAACCTAGCATCCTGTGTTCACCATTTCCTATTTTTAGAACCCTTGTTTCAGTTCCTGTCTCAAACTGTTCATTCATCTGCCTTTTGTTAGAAATCCATTTCCTCAAATTAAAACCTGCTGACTTCAATAATATACTAATATTCTTATGTAACTCGATCGCTTCTGACATAGTTTTAGTACCAGTTAAAAGATCATCCACATAACAATCTTTCAATATTGCTCTACTTATTTTCGGAAATTGATCACAGTTCTCACGTGCCACTTGCTGTAACGTTCTAATTGCTAAGAATGGAGCCCATGTCGTACCATAAGTCACAGTATTAAGTGTAAAATGTTGTAATTTATCTTGAGGAGTCTCTCGCCAAATAATTCCTTGATAATTTCTCTGATCTGGGTGTATGAGTATCTGGCGATACATCTTTCTACATCTGCTGATAAGATGACATTGTAAGTTCGAAATCTTAGTAGAATATTAAACACTTCCTCTTGAATTACTGGCCCTTTAAGCTGAAAATCATTAAGTGAAAGTCCACTGCTACTTTTCGCCGATGCATCGAAAACCACTCTAAGTCTGGTAGTTGAACTAGTCTCCTTCCACACTCCATGATGAGGCATGTAGTACGCATTTTCTAGTCCTAGCAATGGATTATCAACCTTACTCATATGTCCCAATTCCTCATATTCGCGCATAAATGACACATATGCCTTCTTTATGTATCCATTACTTTGCAACTTCTTCTCTAGATTCCTGAACCTATTAGTTGCCATATCTAAAGATTCTCCAATCGCTATACTTCCCTTGAAAGGTATAGATACAACATATCTACCACATTTATCTCTATGGGTTGTTCCTTTAAAATACTCTTCACAATACTGCTCTTCTTTACTTAATACAGTTGAACCTTGCACTACTTCTATATCCCAAAACCTTTGAAGTTGGTCCTGTACCTGCCTGTTTACTGAATGATTACATAAGATGTGTTTCTTGATTCCTTGATGTGCAAAGGGTCCAGCGACGATCCATCCGAAGAGAGTCTTTTGGAGTCGTGGTTGATCTCCACTTGGTTTTATAAATTCTGAACATAACAGATCCCAAAATATATTAGCTCCCAAAAGAATGTCAATTTTGTCTGATTTATGAAATGTTGGATCAGCTAAAGTCACACCAGGTGGAACTCTAAAGGTAACACCTTCATAAGATCTGTTTGGAATATTATCTGTAATACTATCGATTACAAAGCATGAAATCTTACACGAAAATGAGTGATATCGCGAACGTATTTCTATTTCCGCGCTTTGATTTACTGTAGATAAATTTTGATTTATACCTTTAACACCTCAATTGATCTTATAAGTCCTTAAATTTAATTTCTCATACAATTCTTTAGTTATAAAACTTCCTTCTGAACCACAATCCAGTAGTGCTCTACAGGTCTCGTATAAATTGTTAGAGCCCCTTATATCTACCATAGCTGTTGCTAACATAACATTACTAGAACCAATAGTACCACAGTTCGCGCTCGTTGTCTCTGTTTCACGTTCTACCTTTGAACCTGATGGCTCTTCTTCTACTCCATTGTCACTCGGATAATGTAATAAGATATTATGTCTCTTAAGACATCTTTTACAAGGTCTTGCAGTACAATTTATGCTAAAATGATTTTTCTTAAGACATTGTAAACATAACTTTTTCATTTTGACATCCTCAATTCTTCTTTTGATATCTAATTTTAAAAACTCTTCACATGCATATATTAAATGACCTTCTTGTTGGCAAAAATTGCACTTACGTTCGAATTTACTTGATATTGCTAAGCTCGTGATGTTTCCTCGGCTTTTATGATTACTCGAAATTTTTCTATTTTGATTCTCTAATGTGTCTAACAAATCACACCTACCCTTTAAAAAGACTTTAATATCATCAAGACTGGGAAACTCCTCTTTTAACCTACTTTCCTCCCAAACCCTCTTTGTTTGAGCATCTAGTTTATTGACTATCATGTAAATAATTAAAAGATTCCAATGTTGAACTGGCTGATTTAACGCTTCTAAAGCTAGTAAATGTTTCCAAAAATTATCGAATAATTTTCTGAGTTCACCAGATGACTCGCTTTTCATTGGAGGAACGTTAAATAACGCTCTGATATGATTATTAATCAATAGTTTTTCATTATTATACCTTTCACACAATAACTCCCACGCTACCTTGTAATTCGTCTCTATTGTTTTTAATGACCGAATAATTTGAGCTGCTTGCCCTTGTAAACTAGACCTTAAATAATGTAATTTTTGAATACCTGACAGACTCTTATTATTGTGTATCATAGATTGAAAAATGTCCCTAAATTCTTCCATTCCTAAATTCATAATTTCCACCAAACTTAGGTAATTCAATTATTGGCAATTTAAAATGACTATTAGTAGTTACAATTTCACAATTATTAATTGACTCTGTACCAGAACTCATACCTGACACACCAGGAACCACATTATTACTATTAATCATAGCATAATATTTCTTTATGACACATTTTAGATATGCAACAGATGCAAAATATTCTCTTTCAAAATTGTCACTCTCTACATAATGTTGCTCTAATTCACTTTCATCACACAAAGTTTCTATTTTCAATTGTATATATCTAAACTCCCTGTATATGACATCTAACTTTCCCACCCTTTCCTTTAACTCTACAATTTCTTGTTCATTGAATATATGATTATCACTAAAACTAGCTACATGCATTTTAAATATCGTCAAACTATGTTTTTTACCTCCACGTTTCCGTATTAATGATTTTACATCCTCCATATTAGCACAAATTCTTTAGGAAAAGGCAAGGAATAGATAAACGGTTTTCTAACCACGTTGTCCAATTTTACTGTAGATATTCTCGCTCATCGGTAACTTCTTCTTATCGGGCTCGTTTCGGCCAAAATGTATAGACAAAACGTGATTAAACTATTCCAGTATTTTTTATTGATGATTTTCTGAACTTACACATGCTTGCTTAACATTTTTCTTACTGCTAAGTGTGTAGACAAACATGTCATTACATTATTTTTAAAGTGGACTGTATTATCGGCACGCCAAACGTAGTGGCGCTAAGATTTGAAATTCAAATAATACTCAACAGTTTATTATTTCAATTCAACCAAGTAACACCTTTCATTACTTAAAAACCATTAAAATGCATGGTGATAATATTGAAATATCCAGGTACGGTAATGTCAGGTACATTAAAAATAGGATGGTTACAATGGAAGCGGTTCCAATTTTAATTATTGCATATGTGTTGCAGTGTGCTTGTCTGAAAAACATATGATATATTATACTATCATATAATTTTGATGTAAACAAATATGTGATTTCCGTTAGTAATTTTTATTTCTCGTGCTAAAAGTTGTTTACTGGACAGCTTTTGTTGTTTCTGTCACTTTGCCAAAAATTGTCGATAGCTCCATCTTGTAAGATCCAGGTTTTGTTATGCAAGACAAATTCTTGAACATAATCATTCTTCGTGCAAATGTATTGCTACAACAATCACTTTTCTGCATAATATGTGCTGTCTGCATTAGGGAACGTCTAGAATTAGCTTTCTTATATAGAAAGCCAATATTGTGTAAATCTTCCATTAAGATGTACTCCCACCACAAATTTTAGTGATTTGAGAGTGACATATTGTTATAAAAATATATGTTTCATAAGTGGTGAAGTGGCTGAACCTATTATTGCAATAGATGTTCACATATGCAATCATTTGCAGTACTGCCACTAAAGCAGTGCAATCTAGTTCATAAATGTAACTATATAAGGTTTCTTCATCTTCCTCATCATCGCTAACACTTTGGTCCCACAGGTATAAGGATATTAACACCATCGCCTACTGGTCTTATTGCCGATTCAATATGTGGATATACAATGTGTATAAACTATAATACAAATTCGCTTAAGAAAAATCGGTTTGATAATTAAATTAATTTGTCCAGCATATCCAGCATAGATTTAGGAATGAGGGCCCACATGGAATGATATTTAGAAAAATATATTTTTAAAATACTCCATGTACCCACATTTTGACTTCCGCCGTAACACTCAAACTACGAAGACATTTAATAAAAGACGCAGCATTTAAATAAGATATGACTAGTAAATAAAACTCTTAAGCTACCTGATTTTTTTTCTAACGAATTATCAATTCAAAATCACAATTGGCTTTATCTTACGCCTTCATCAATTTCTCATTCGCTAGAAATAAAAGCGCATTGTGCTTGAAAACCTGTTGCAAGAGTCCTCAAGTGTCCTGACTTATTATCCTAGCTTCTTGCTTGATTTTCAGTCCCACGTAGTCAGGTCATGCACAGCCTACATCCTGTCTTATTCTTGTATGGGAACCCTCTTCATGCTACGGCACAATTCTGTCCTTTGCTTTTTTGCTTTATAATAGTGTACAGAGATGTAACACGATACACCGGTTTAGTTTTACAACTTTACTATTCATTACGATATGGATTACATGAATAATACTCAAAAGTCTTGAGAACCACGGCTGTAACCTTTAACTGCATGATTCGCATATTTAATCTCTCTTCTGTAATACATGCACCGAAGTGTTAACTTGTTGACTGTGATTGTTTTCAAGTTGTCACATTTTTATAACGTCTAAATTTCTATTTTGCAGCTGTTATGTAGGAAACAAACTTAGTTTCTACATAACAACTGCAAATTCCTCAAAAATCTTGAATTAGTTTTAATTTAACACTCTTTCAACTTTTTGTCGATGTTTCATTACGTCTTTGATATTAAAGTGTACGGAGATACGATGTTTAACTTTAAAAAACATCCATGTTGTACTCTAATGTGGTGAATCTTATAATTTTGTAATTCTTAAGAAAGCTATTTCTAATTACTGATTTAACAAAAATAAATTGAAGCCGTGAAGCCATTGCGCTTTCACTAAGGTATTCTCAATTTTTGCAATTGAAGCGTTTGCTGGAAGGCTGGACTGTTCACAATTATAATAAACTGTAAACCTTTCTTCTACACACCATGTTCATCAAGGAATAGAACAAAAATTTGTTATAAATGTGATACTTGCTTTGATTAAATGTGTCACCGTTAGATGGCGCTACCTAACCAAATTTTCTTAACGGAATACTTTAGCTATTTGTTCCATTTTTGAAATATGCGGCACTGTTGTGATAATTTTCCTTATAACTTCTATCAATCCATCTGTTGTACTTTTTAGGGAAATAATTTTTATAAAATTAACACGCAGATGTAGAAGAGAGTGATCAAAAATTTTAATAAAACAAGACAAGGAAAAACATACTACGAAGTAAATCTTTCCAAACCACACACATTAACAGTTTCAAAGTGTCCCAAGCTTTTAATTAGTGATTTGGCTTCATGAGTTGCTAATAGTTGATATTTGCAATCAATAACATAACATAATGATTATCAAATTTTTTAAGTAACTTGCACAGAAAGCTTTTATAGCATCACTTCGTGCAAACCACCTTGCTTCTAATAAGTTTTGTAGAATAAATGAGTTTTCCTTCTTTTCCATGTGTTCGTTAAGAGTTGACCATACTGAAACAGAAAAAAACTATAAACTAATTGAATAACACAAAAATAGTTTTCTACTGTTGAAACATATACTCCACGGCACCTGAACCATCTAAGTTTAGACTGTGGACAGCGCCTGAAATCCATACTGCTAAATCTGATTCTAGTTTTTATACCAAAATAAATGCCACTCATATTGCTGGTATTCTCGTTGTGATTCCATGAGGAATACTAAGTACATAGCATATGGCATGTGTGAGCTGATATACATGACTTATATCAGGAGTTGTATCGACGCTAATTCCATAATATTTAGCATCCTCGATTTTTATTACATGAAGGAACACAAACAAATACACAAATAGAAGAAGAAGTCAGATTGTATGTGTTTTAATCTTTTTGAATCAATAAATTGATGAACACCGAGTTGAACACCCAACGCTTAACGTTCAGGACCCGCTGACCGAATGCTCACTTGTGCTCAACGTCCTCGGCCATTGTAACTTCGTTGAAATCGAACGTATGTAATAGAAAATCTATAGCATGCAAATTGGAATTCAATCAATTAGTCAATTAGCAATCTAAAGAAGCCAAATAAAAAGTATAATTACTAAGGTTATCTTTGATCAATCGTTCAATTCCAAATTTCGTTGGGTCGAGACGACGACGCCGGACGACAGGAAAGCCGTTCTCCGTCGCCGGAAAGCGAAGAATTTCGTATATCTCGAGACGGTTTTGATGATTCGCCAGACAGCGCCAATGCACCCGCTATGGATCATCCACTACTGCGTTAAATTACGTAACACTGGTTAATATACTCGCACCCGCCCCAAGCGAACGAATTACACATATTAGTTGGCAAAAGTAGTTAGCCCCATATTTTTCACAAATCCCTCCTCGTTTACTTAATTTCGAATGCTCTCCCATCTTTTTCGCTCCCTCGGACAACTGAGGATGAGAAAGCGGTTATGAAAAAGTGTCGATAAGCCTTATTAATATATTGTAAAACTTTGGACTGTAATGTATAAATGAATACTTGCTGAAAAATGTGACACATTCTCTTTTCCTAGATTTTTATATCTTTGAATATGTTTTCTTAGAAATAGATCAAATACAGTTAGCAAATCAATACAATTAAGATAGTTTCCATATAAATGAATATATTTTAATGAACCAGGTATCATCAACCACTATGTGTGTACGCGTTTCGCTGTATCACACCAAGTATACCAATGTGGAAGGTAGCAGTTGTAATTCAAATTCGCGTATATATACTATGTTCAAGCTAACTTGTTCGGATGAGAGTATCTAATTAAAGACACTCTAATCACGGGGTGCTACCCTCGCAGATTCTGTGGCAAAGACTGCATAATTCTGTAGAGGTCGATATAGCGATATAATTCGACAATTTCAGTGATTAGAGTATCTTTAATTAGATACTCTCATCCGAACAAGTAAGCTAGTTTCCATTGATAGTTTGATACAATCCATTTTCATTCGTATCAAAGAGTTTTTGTTAACAAATGGATTTTCTTGTAAAATGCATTAAAATGGTAAACAACACAAAAGTATCGGCACACTCCGCACCACACAAGTTTAATTGATTATCGAATTTATCGAAACAACTGTCCCGGATTCATTAATTAAACTCGTGTGGTACTGAGTGTGCCGATACTTTAGTGTTGTTTGCCATACTACCCCATAGCCCTTGCTAGCATTATTGTACTTAAACGTACAAAATTCGTTAATACTCCAGAGAAAAGAAAATGGAATTCGTGAAACAATTATTGTTCGGAATTAATTACATGTTTTGTGTAATGTACGGGGTCGCGATACCCTACTATTTTTCATATATAGTACTAAATGTATGCAAGCATATGGAGCAAATCATCAAAGAATAATGCAATCGGTACGTCAGGTCGAATATCCTGTTAACCCTTTGCCAAGCTCTGTATTGGATGGGAAGACATCCCTTTAGACACTTTGAAGCAGTGCGTGAGACTGGGGTATTGAAAATCAAATTGCACATCTACATCTTACTGACTTTTTATATATAAAAAGCTTCAAGTTCGATGCTGGTAGTTAACATCTATTGTATAACCTTTTGCCGCCTGCGATCAATGTACGTTGTAAGTATACATTGGCTTCCTGTGGCAAAAATTAACTAAAGGTGTGAACGTTAGCTTAAAACAATGAAATAAAATCCTCCACGTACCATTTAACTATAAAGTTTACAGGTTTTTTTACCATAAGTATTAACCGTATCAGCTTTAAAATCAAACGCTATTGTATCGCATGAGGATGTCTTTAAATATTAAAGTAAAAGTTCCAACCTTTCACAACTCTCTTTTGTGTAACAGCAGATCTTATGAAGGGCTTGCATGAAATTTGATGGTAATATAAGCAAGATGCTGATACACTCATGTACATGCATATGTCTGTATATGTAAATGTCCAACAATTGTAATTCAGTTGTGTGAGGAGGTATGACAATTAGAAGAATACAAAGACCAGACGCTTAAACAAAAATACGTATAGCAAATTTGCATTTGAAAAAAAAATGGCGCTTATTAGACAATGTATGTTGCCTGTGGAAATATCTATTTGATGAATGTTAATAAATAAATTATACAGCATCATTAACGACGACAACGACTTAGACGTATCTTTGAAATGAAGGAAAGCACTTTTTGTAATTTTAATGGATTTAGGCTATGGCTAAAAAACTATTTTTATATTTATAGCATGTGAAATTGCAACAATTGCAACAAATCAAGCGTGGATATAACAGGTATTGAGATGAAAATACCTAAATAGCATATTGGATGATATGATACGTAGACTTATTGTATGTCATTTACACCTTTTTAATGTATGAACGATTTGTACGTACTACATACCCCACATATGATAGAACTTTCCGTCTAGGATTACATAGTCCCCCAATATGTAACGATTGCTCTTTTACAAAGCTCTATTGTTTCAACTTTAAATCGCTTTTATGCCCTAAATGTTAGCTAGTGTAACAAATTAATTTTGTTGCATAAATGGTACGATAATATTTCATTATTTTATATGCTATAATGATAATACTAGTTTTTTATTTCAAATTATCGATAAGCTACCATTACATAGACATTTTATGTGTATTAATCAATAAATATGAATGTTATGATCAGTTGCAGCAACAGAAATTAACATCTAATTTTAAATTAAGTTAAAATGAAAGGTGGAATGCGTAGTCAATTCCACCATTCCCAAATATTTATTTAATATTTACGCTTCTACTTAGGTCGTTTTCATATAGCTTGTATTTGACGAAACAGTCAGTAGTGCATTCGCTGCTAGAATGTGTTCCATTGTCCCACTGTGCACCAGGTACAAATTTGATATGTCGATCAGACATGCAGCAGCCCGTAACTGGACGATAGGAAATAATTTATATACTGATGTAGATAGGCAACTTATTACGCATTTCAGGCTTTAAGACGTCCTTTAAAATTCGTAGTGAAACGAAATTAACGGGATTATTCAAGTAAATATTTATATATATATATATATATTTTCAACACACTACAATGGAAATATCAATACAAGGAAAAGAAAAAGTATAACAAAGTATCTACATCTATTATTTAGTATATCTGCTGAAAGGATATAGGTTGGCAAGTAAATGGATTCATGAAACACGTTGAGAATAACTTTCTTTGGTCTTCACAATAATTTCTCTATATCAAATAAAAAATACCTTTCAGCAGATATATGAAATAATAGATGTAGATACTTTGTTATACTTTTTCTTTTTCTCATATTGATATTTCCATTGTAATGTGTTGAAAATGTAAACAGGGCAGAACCCTCGCGGTGGATGTCGCAGTCGAAACCACGACGACCGCAAGAAGAACATGAAGGATGAAACCTGAGAGAAAAACAAAACATATATATATAGAAAAATAGAATAAATGCGGACTGGAACTTAAAGATTAATAATATAAGCTAAGGATAACCTATACAAACGAAAGTTACGGAGTACTACGGAGTGTTGCTCAGCGGCGCCCTCCGTTGCTGCAGAGATGCTTATCGAGGAGGTGCAACCCACCCTCCAAAATCACCTCAAATTTCGTAAATAATGTTTAAACGGTTAAAGATAGAAAAAAAGTTTCAATGGTAGACTGACTCCATTTACGGAGCTCTTTCGATTGGTATGGGTATTCATATACAGGGTGTTACAATAAAGCCGCAACAGCGTATGTTATACTTATTTGTTCGAATTGCAGGAAATGATTGTAACGCCTATATTTGTTGTCAAAGACTGTATACAGAAGTGGTTTAATAATTGTACAGGCTGTCCACAGAATTATGAAATTTTAAATACTTGCTTGTTTTAACAAGATACGCTAGATATCGTTACGGGGTTGCATTGTACGTTAAAAACCAGTGTGAATTTATGTCGGGCACGACATGTCTATTTATGATAATAATAATATAAACAAAAACATAAAAAGCAACTGTATATTGAACATTTACTTTACATATACTTTACATTTACTTTACATATACTTTACATTTACTTTACATATAAGGCACAAACAGGCTACTGGCTATTGCTGATTAATAAAATAAAAGACAGTACAGAAAATATATGCAATCATGTATTATTCTTCATCGTGATAGTGAAAATCTTGAAAGAAATGCTGGAAACAAAAAAATTGAGCACAATGTGCGCATCTTATAAAAGCAGGTTGTCCACATATTTAACATGGGGGCAGAATTCCGTGATCATCGAACGAAAACGCGTATGTTACTGTATGATCAAATTTATCTGGTCTGGCTTCTGTATAACCGCTTTTGTACCAGGAATATAAAAATAGATTTCGATATCTTGTGGGAAAGCGTTTGACGAATCCTTTCCACACACGAAAGCCGCACACGTCGAGAGGTTGGGCCAGCCCAGTGGTTTTCTTGGTAATTGTAAGAAGTGTTGTTGGTTTGTCAGCTGGTACAGACGTCTGCAAAGTCGCAAAGCAGTGACCACCGCAAGAATCCAGCAGTAAAGTGGTACGAGTTCCAGCAGGGACTCGGTGCCCATCAGTAAACCATTTTTTAAATAGTTCACTGGTCAGTTTGCCAGATGATGATGGTTCGACTTTAATATTTGGTGCCTTGTGTTGTGGTGTTCTAATAGTGTTAGTGTATATTTAACTATTACCTTTTTCTGTCACTATTACTTTTATTATGAGTTCTGTAACTGCAATATTTGCCTGCATGTTCCAAATATACAAAGAGCGAAATGGTACATCACAGACGTATAATAATTGCGCTAATTATTTTACTGTGCTTGCGTTTTCATCGCGTCTGACACTTCCCATACTTCCCTTGTAAGTGAACATTTGTGGATATCTACTTGTGCACAAGTCTGGTTATAGTTGGAAGTCATTATTATTAAGAGACCTTCCGTCTATTTGTTCGTAGTCTGTATTTTTTCGTACGTTTTAGTTTTAAGGCATGGAGGCAGTAAAAGTAAATATTTGTAAATAATACTCTCGAAAGTAAGGATAGAACAAGCATGTTAGTTTTAAAGGATTCTCACATCATTCGGTTACCGGTTGAGAATATGGATCATTCGACTCGAAACGGCCGTCCCGGATTAATTAATTAAACTTGTGTGGTGCGGAGGTTACTGATACTTTTGTGTTGTTTAAATTTAATAGTTAATAACAAATCAAAAATCTATACTACTAAATCATTGAAGTTTTGATGAAGTAAATAAAGTAAATTATTCTGAGTACTGCTCAATAGTCTCTGTGGGGTTAATTATTGTTTTTACATGTAGTAGTTTGATGCTACTAGAACAAAATTGAGGACATTTGTTTCCATTTGCTCCTATTACGTAGCTACTACAAAGTAGTTATCAGAGCGCATTTGATTCGTCCCCAACTATTACAATTCGAATTTCTTGCAATTATTCAGTGATGTTAGTACACTGAGTAACTACTACAGTAGCTTCAACACAAGAAAATCTTTGTAATCAATTTGTAGATCACCTTATTCATAATACTACAATATACCATCTTTATGCCGTAGTGTATGATTAGTTGCATATTCTGGAGAGTGCTATTGCTATTTAAATATTTTATATCCTACAGTGGGTAACTACTAGAGTGAAGAGAAGCGCTATATCTGGATTTTGTTCTAATTTTCACATATAACTGTGATAGATGTATGTAAAACATATAATATGACCTTAAGCTTCTCATTCCTTTCCATTCGCTTATTAATGCATTGGTTGGACCAAAGCATAACATAAATGAATAGATTCGCCTAGCAAATTATTTCAGTACATGCAATGTTTGCAGTATAATAAGGAACATAGGGATGACACTGGATGTCATTTAACAGTTACGTCCAGTTGTATCCTGTTTGTATTCACTATTATTTTTTAAGGATTCGTTTTATTAATTTGTGTGTTTGTTTAATATTATTCTTCCTTTGTTTCTAACTGATTTGTTCTCTGATTATTTAAATTGATTGTTTGGGCATGGCAGTTTTTAATAAAACCCTATTTTATGTTGTAACGAAACATTTCCGAATTTATTTTATTCCTTTTTCAAACCTAACTCTTAATTACATTGATAATCAATTTTTCTATAATAAAAATTATATTTGTTTAATATGTTCCTTTTTTTAACATAATTTATTTTTTATTTATTTATTTGTATTTAATTTCTTAAATTTTGCAGGTAAATATTCATTTTTCTTTGCTTTAAACACCAACGGCGTGCGTTCGAATTTAATCTAAAATAACAAAATACATTTTTCAAAAGACGTATACATAATGTTATTTTGAAAATTTCTAATATGCTAGCGAAGTTGTAGTGGTTTTCTATTATTTTTTCTTCCTGTAAAACTTGATCTATTGTTAATACGTATGACGGATGTTTCCAAAGTTTTGGGAATTTAACTATAATTCTTTATTTTGTCAATTTTCATCAATATTACAATGTAGTTTTTCTATATAATCTGCATTTAGCTGAATACACTTATCCCAACGATAAACTATTTTTTAAAGCGTCCTCAAAGAACTTTTTCGGTGTCTCCGCAGTCCACCTATTTATGACACGTGTTATGTCAATTAAGGACTTACATCGAACACCCCGTATACGTTTTTTCAAAACTGGGAAGAGATGAAAAACATTGGGTGCGAGATCTGGTGAGTAAGGTGGATGCACAAGCAATTCCCATCGTATATCGTTCAAAACATCCAATTACAATAACGGACGCTTATGCAACTTTCCAGGCCGTTTTCTGACAAGTACCTCCCTCAGTGATCCGGATAATAAGTCCGGATAATATTCTGCATTAATTCTAGTACCTTTCGGCAGATAATCCATAAAAATCTTAAACTATCGCTAATGGTCTTGCATTCTAACATGATCTTTTTAATTTCTGGGATTATTTTAGACAAATCATTTTACATTAACTCATAGTTATTAATCCAGTGATACATCCACTAATTCACTGTTTATGTATTTGTACAGTAAATGTATTGCTTTATTAAGTAAATTAATTTGTTCTCGTTATTAAACAGTATAATTACGAGCAAAAGAATCCCAGAAGTAAATATGTGGGGGCTAACTAATCGATATTTGTGATTCATCACACTATGCATGTGGTGAATTCGTTTGTAGAGTAACCACAACCGAATATACCGGGTGAATTATTTAATCTGGAATTCTGTAATATCTCGAAAAAATACGCATTGTACAGAAAAATTTGCCGAACCAACATTTTAATATCTCCAAGGAGGGCCTCCGTTACTATTAAACTATTATACTTGAATAGGAACCCCTATTTTTTATCACAGATTCGAATTCTACGTCGAAAACTATGTACGATATTCGAAATTTTTTTTTTCGATTCGCCTCAGATGGCGCTGTAATCGCAAGAAATGGAACAGAATTAAAGAGAATCATAAAACAGAAAGCACGTAGTAGTTAATGATGTTATGGTCGCCCCTCTCCCCACCTGCTGTAGGTGGGGTGGTTGGTAAATAAACTACTTTTAGCGTAACCCAGGAACAACGATGTGGACATAGTAGTTTTCTATTCCCTTCGGGGTGCATGATTAACGTGAGTCCCCTTGCTTCTCACTGAAAAAATTAATGCTGGAAATATCAACTTTCAACTTCAATATTGGCGTTTCAAATGACCGTATACAACTGAGAAGTACGTCTGTATTAATATGGGCACAAGCATTCCTAATTCGTTCAATCATATTCTCACGAGTTGTTGGTACTTTTTGGTACACTTTGTCTTTTAGGTATCCCCACAAAAAAAAATCTGCCGAAGTTAGACTTGGTGATCTGGGAGGTCAATTTATCGAATCAGCTCTACCGATCCAGCGACCGTGGAATTCACGATCAAAAACTTCGCTTGCTACTACCAAAAACTACATGTTCTGTCACCCTTCTAAACTTACGTCTTCAAGCAACTGTCCATTTTCACTAATGTACAATAATTCTCATAAAATTTCAAATTAAAAGATACTATCGTTTGACGTTTGTCAGCAGGTGGGGGAAGGGGCAACCGTGACATCATTGAATAGTCTGTCGTGTTTTTCCCTTTTTTGATTGTTCTTAATCGTGTTCCATTTCTTGCGATTACAGCACTATCTGTGGCGAATCGAAAAAAAAATGTCGAACAAATCGTACGTAGTTTTCGACGTTGAATCCGAATCTGCAATAAAAAATAGGGATTCCTATTCAAGATTTCAAATTTGCCCCCTCCCCACCCACAGGCGGTGTGGGGGTGGACTAGTAGGACTAACGATGGCCTCTCTCGGAAATATTAGTTTTTATTCAGCAAATTTTTCTGCACGATGCGTATTTTTAGAGATATTACAAAATTCCAGGTTAAACGATTCACCCGGTATATTCGGAACTCTGTCTCCCTACCATCTCTGTTTCCGTTTTGTCTTGCCAAATGATGCTATTCCGCCATTGTGTCCTCTTAGATGCGGCCGAATTATCAGAATAATACAAGAGCTATTGAAACAATTGGAATTGGTAGAACATTGGGTTGTTTTAAAAAACACAGCGTAGTCTTGGTATTTTACTTTCTATATCAGTTTTGTTATTAATGGATTCTTTTGTATCATTATCGTTAGAATCATATTTGAAAGAGCAGTTTCAGAAAATTAGCAATCTATAATATACAGCCGAAAGTGTTGCAAGCTACTTCAAAATTGCTTATTATTTTCCTGAATTATACTCAAAGTTGATTGAGAAAACTGAAGACAAACGGGAACCAAAGTGCAAGTGAGTTTCTTCGTAAATTGATTATTGCAGAAAGTGTCGTTAAGACGAAATGTTTATGTGATATGTATCAATTTCTACTTTCTTTTAAGTGCCAATCGTGCCGTTAAATGAACCTTAAAAATGTGAAGTTTATGTGTCTCATAAATAAACTAAATATCTATATAAATGCTAATTTTGCAAATAATCGAATGTATTACGGACGAAAATGTTAATACTTCGTTAGAACGATAAATCAGTCTCTTAACAAAGCTAAATTCCGTCTGATACACGTAAATACATACATTACCTACCTGCCTACACTCCACGAGCACTCACCTTCCAGGTTAATGTTCAAAGCAGACAGCCGGCTGTTTTGATTTGTATACTAGATCGTACTTACCCCTCAATACAATTTGCTCAAACATCGAACGTGCATACATACCTACGCTTATTAATTCTTCAAGTCCAAACAAAAATGAGTGTATTAACATCTAACGGTATAAATTAATCCGGGCTTGTAGGTAATTAAGGCTGAGTTATATTGCAAATGATTGATACTGTTACATGGGTGACTTGGCTAATTTTTCCATAAATAATTGGTATCACACGCACAGAACGTGGACACATGTATGTATACATTATGTTATCTTTTTTATGCATAATAAGAAATCGTTTACCTTCAAAGTCAACTGGTACACATACATTTATAAATTTACGATTCAATATACTTAGTGGTTTTATTTGTACGTAGAGCAGATATATTTCTATTAGAAAGCATTTTTAAAGTGTAAGGCGTTATAATACCTTTTGTATGGAGATGTATACTATATGCAATACACACTTTCAATGCTTTTAGGAAAATTGTGTTCTAAGTTTCCAAGTATAAGTATTGCTTGGAGTTTTCAGTAATGCATCAACTAGCGTCTATCAGATGACCATCGAAATCGTTACTATTTTGAAGTCAAAGTATGTTACCCAACTTTTAACAAATATAATATCTTATATACTTCTCCAAAATCTGACAGAGAAACTGTTCTGGAATGTTTAGATAGGTTTTTCGTTTAAAAACAGAGCTACGGTGAAATGCTATAAACTTTTGTTTCGCTAAAGATATTCATTAGAACTAATCCATTTAGGTACGATTTCAGTCTTTTGAGCCGATCTCGGGAAATATTGGGCGATATTGGTCGATTCACAATTTTTGTTTGATGACGGCATGATTCACATTTAAGTTGATTCACAGTTAAGCGACAGTAACCCCCTTATTACTTTTTTTTATATCGGAATAACCCCCTGCTAACGGTGAAAAACGGCTTTATCAAAGGAACGCGCGGTATTTGTCAAAGAAAAGCCGCGGTGCGCGACGTGTTTGATTCCCGCCGATTCTTCTGGAAACTTCTGGCGGCGTGTTTGGCAGTACGCTAACAAACCACCTACCGGGAACATTCGAGACTTCGTCCGCGCAGATATAAATACTGCGTCTACGGGAGTCGGAGTCAGTCCCAGCGAACCAGATACCCACCGCTTAAGGAGGCTCACCGCCGCTTAAGCAGGGAGATTCAGAGAGATATTGAGCCGCATAGACTGCGGAAATGGGACAACTTTGTTGAGACCAACCAAGAGCGGGACCCCCACAGGATCCCCAGAATTCTGAGGCGAGACAACAAGCCTATCCCGGAGATCAAAAACGGACAAACGAGCTGCTTAACGGACCAGGAGAAGGCGAAAGCACTCGCGACCACCTTCCTGGGCCACTTCACGCCAACGGCACGCGATGATCCAGAGCAGAAGAGAAGGTTCCGGGCCACCCTGGGGGAGATAGACGATATGGAAGCGGGTCCTCCGATCGTTGTATCACCCAGAAAGGTCCTGCAAGTAATCGGGCGGATCCCGGGCAGAAAGGCTCCCGGCGAAGACGGTATAACGTGAGGAGCGTTGAAGAATCTACCGTTCAAGTTGCTAGTCAACCTGACGCAGATCTTCAACGCGGTGCTCCGACTGACGTACTACCCGACCCGGTGGAAATCTGCCAGGGTTATCCCAGCCTTGAAACCCAAGAAGGATCCTCATTCTCCGGACAGTTATCGGCCGATATCGTTACTCGGGACCATCAGCAAGATTCTCGAATCTCTGCTCTTGGCCAGAATCAACGAGCATCTTGTAGATAACCAGCTCATGGACAGAGACCAGTTTGGATTCAGGTCAGACCACTCCACAACCCTCCAGTTGTACCGGATTACGGATCAGGTCACCACTGTCTTCGACAAGATCCGGCATGAAGGACTACTTCTGAAGATAAAGGAGGCCAGCTTTCCGCCGAGGCTCCTTAAGACTATCAGATCATACCTCAAGGACCGAAGATTCCACACCATGGTTAATGGGACGGAATCTTCAGAGAGGAGCATGATATCTGGAGTCCCACAGGGATCGGCGCTAGGCTCAGTCCTGTTCACGATCTACGTCATGGACATTCCAAAACCGGAAGATCAAAGAGTGCTGAACGCCATCTACGCAGATGACACAGCAATCCTGGCTACATCGCGTAACGCCGAGTTGGCGGTCAAACTTGACGCAGGCGCATTTGACCAAAATCTCTAACTACTTCGATGACCAGGGACTCACGATCCACCCCAGAAAGACGCAAGCGATTGCGTTCGCCTGGAAACAACACGGTCCGCTTCCCAAGATCAAAGTCAGAGCGACGGAGATCGATTGGGACAGCAAGATCGAGTATCTCGGAATGATCCTAGACGAGAGGCTGAATTTCGCGGAGCATCTCAGAAGAGCTCGAAACAGGGCACTAGGTTCAGCCAGACAGTTGTATTCCATCCTTACAAATTCCCACCTCAACCCTAAAACGGGCGTCATGCTGTACAAGACACACATACGCCCGATCCTCGCCTACGCCAGTCCCGTCTGGGTCACGGCGGCACCCACCCACATTACCTCCCTCTCGATCGTACAAAATCGCTGCTTGCAATTAGTACTGCACGTACCCCGACGCACCTCGCTGGCTACACTGACACACCTGAGCGAGACTGAGCGGCTGCAAGAATTCCTGGCACGGGTCAACAAAAACTTCTTTCGGAAGACGCTAACCAGCAAGAATCCCGCGATGAAGAACGCCACCACCCGAAGAACCCCTTCGGGATCGAGGCACAAGACCACCTACGATCACCTGAGTAGGCTGGCATAGGTATCACCATAGCGCGTACTAACGCCTTACTAACTCATATTTTTCTGTTTTAGTAACTGAGGAGGGAGTCCAGGAAGAAGACTCCGAGAACCAAACAACGAGGACCGAGGACCCCAGGAAGATCATCAACCCGATGGAACTGGAGGAAGCAGGATAAGGATCCAGAAAACCCAGCGCAAGTCGGAGTCAGTCTGACTAATAACTCGAATACTCTACGAAGTTTATAGATAAAGCGCCGTCTCGCTAAAATCTGCGTGGCGTTATTTTATCCTTTCGAACCCGCAGCACATAACAATACAAAATGGGTGCGGCAAAAAGAAGTAAAACGTATCATTTTAATAACAATTACATTATTTTGTATGGTGAAGGATAAGTGCATTTGTCTCATTTGTCGAGCATCAGTTGCAATACCTAAGCGTGGAAACATAGAGAGGCATCATAAAACCATTCATAAAAACTATGAAAACGATTTTCCACCAAAGAGTGAATTAAGAAAACAAAAAGTGCATGATTTGATAACTTATTTGAAAAAAGAACAAAGCATGTTCACAAGACCAGCCGAACAATCAAAAGCAACAATGATCGCGTCATTTAAAATTTCTCATCTATTGGCGAAACACAAAAAACTCTTTGATCATGTCTGCTATTAAAGAACTTCAGTTACTCGTCCGACAGTCACAAGGCGTGTTGAGGTCCTGAGCCAGGACGTGGCAGATAAACCAAAATATGATATCATGGAATGCACATACTTTTCTTTGCAGTTCGACGAATTCACCGATTTGACAGATACTGCTCAGCTGTGTATTTCTATTCGAATGGTATTTAATGACATGTCGGCTAAAGAAAAATTGTGAACATCCCTCTGAAAGTAAAATCCCGCGGCGAAGATATATATGATGCTTTCTTAAATTTTGTGACAAGCTATAAGCTACCAATCTATAAACTAGTGTGCATTACAACAAACGAAGCACCAACCATGACTGGAAACAAAAATGGTTTTGTTGCATTGTGTCGAGCTAATGACGATTTCCCTTCGTTTTTCTCATTCCATTGCATTACCCATCAACAAGTTTTGTTTTCAAAAGTTCTAAACATGCAGGAGGTTATGAACATTGCAACAAAAATTGTGAATTCCATCCGTGTCCGAAGCTTGCAACGACGGCTCTTCAAATTGCAGTCGGAAGATAGTGAATCTGCTGAATACACTGATTTAGTCGTTCACACGGACGTAAGATGGTTGAGTCGCGGAAAATTCCTAGTAAGGTTTCAAGAATTATTGTCGGAAATAATTGCTTTTCTACACGAAAGAGGTGATAACACTCAGATAAATAAAAGCGAAAAATGGCTGACTGATTTAGCATTTTTAACGGATTTCACAATGCATTTAAACACAATTAATTTGGAACTGCAAGGTAAAAAAAAGCTATATTAAAAAGTAAATTGCATCTAATGATAGATCAACCGAAAAGAAAGGATGTGAAACATTTTCCGTCTTTGAAAGCAAGGATTCCTCAGTTGAATTTTTATATTTATGAGAGATAATTAGCAAATATTTTGAATGAATTTGAAAGACCCCTTTATGATTTTAGTAAACTGACAAATATCTGAACTTTTATGAGTTAGCCTTTTTCCTGTAAAAACATTGTGAGCATCTGCTATTGATCTCTCATCTTCACTGTTCTGACTCATCTTCTGTTGAAAATGAAGTAGTGCAGATTTTCAGATATACATCTCAAAGCCACAGCATCTGATACAAAATTCTGGTCTTTATAAATATCCGAATCTAAGGCAAATTGCCCTTCAGTTGTCAGCAATGTTTGGGTCAACTTACTTGTGCGAGTCTGCATTTTCTGAAATGAAAATAGACTTAGCACTCAGTAATTACGTACTATCTTACAAAAGTACGCTGAGGAGATGCAGTGCCATGCATCTACATTCAAAGATTTGTAATTCTTTAGTTTAGTAAGTAAATCATCGTTTTGTAAAAACCAATAAAGACGCATTTTTGGATATCGGTTTTTTCATTAACTTTTTTAGAGCAGTGGCCTATACCTACGCCATGATACATCCTACCTACCTACATTACAATCCTGTATCACACATACTTGCGGCATCTATAGAGTCGATCACTTGTAGTCTAACAATTTTGAGGTAGATCGCCAGCAGTTTAAGTCTGAGCACCCCTGGCCATCATCAATTTTAACGGTCAGAAAGAGTTCTTTCTTGTGATTTTAACCATGTATAACCTTCAAGCAGTCAAGTATTTCAATTATTGTGCAATAGTAGCAAAAATTGCCGTACAACAACGAAGGCAAACGAAATATATAAAGTATTTTTTATTCGTCGAATCGAAATACAACAGCATTAAAGCAATTAAAAGATATTTACAATTGTCTAAACAAAATCATCTGGTCAGATGTATCGAAATTTGCCAAATCTGGAATCTTCAGAAAAATATAGCATTATTGGACAATATAGTTTCCTAGGCAAAATAGGACAACGAGACCTTAGCATCATTTTATTCCATTAAATCAACTACAATGGTGGCAAGAGGACGGACCGGCTCACAATGCGGCAATTGTGAGAAATTTCTTAAATCAAGAGTTTCCCAACCGTTGGACTGGATATAGTGAGGTTATTCTAATATGACCAGCGAGTTGGAGTTATTAGAAATAATATTTATAAAGGTCCATAAAACACTGAAGAAGTTCGAGGTAGACTCCAGAATGCCTTCGATGTAATTTTTAGAAGCATCATACAAAGGGCAGTTCAAGATATCGAAAAGCGTGCATTAATGAAAATGACCAGTTATTTGAACTTTATTCATTGTTATGAAATTTACATAAATTTTGCAATACTTTGTTATATCCTGCTATTTTCCACTCAAATTCTTATTAGGCGGCTTAGTATACGATCCATTCTCGATCAAGGTTTCTATAAAGGTATACAAGGTAAACATTTCATTTCAGAAAGAAATAAAGCATTTACAGAAAACGTCAATATCGTAATAGTAAAGTAACCTAAATAATGTTTTTTTTAATAAAAATTGTGAATAAAAAACACGTTTAGACTATAGAAAATAAGTAAAAGGTTTTTGATTTTAATTTTAAATAGCTTTAAATGTAGATCTTTGTAATTATCTTGTAAATTTTCATTCCTGTAATATTCTTTCTAAATGTGCAGCCATGTTCGCTATTATTTTCTAAAGTTAATGCAACTCTATTTTTATGCACGTCACAAGCACTTTCGAAAGTATTCTGTGTTGAAAGAAAAGAGGTCTACATGAGATTCTGTAATTAATATCATACATACATCGGAATATTCGTTTCTGGTGAATAAAGATTTGGAGAGGGGCTGCCGGTTCCCAGACGGTTATTTCATATGACATCCTTGAGTATGTCTCTGCGTAGTATATTACCTTGAGGGCAACAAAATCCACAATATCTCTTAATCCTCTTAGTTGGAATAGAGTTTTATTTAGTTTAGCAATGAGAGTGTTTGCGTTTTTTCCCCATTTTCAGTTTTCTTGGATTGTAAGGCATAAGAATTTAAATGAAATTATTCCTTAAATTTTGTTGTCGTTGATGTGTATGTTATCATTGTTTCTTGATTTTTTTTATGGCATTGAATAATTGATATACTTTGCTTTATATTGGCTTAAGCATAAATGTATATCATGCATTAGCGCATTTGCCTTGTTTTATAGTTCGTCATCCTCGCTGCGATAATAAACTGATCATGAAGTAATCAGAGAGAAACTCTTTGATATCGTTGAGAAAAAGATTGAACAGAATCGGACCCAAGATCGACCCTTAGAGCACTCCGATACTTATTGGAAGGATCGAAGATTTGCAGTTGTGTATACAGTCATGGCCATTATGCGTAATCTTTACAAATTGACATCTTTCTGTTAGATAAGATACTATCCAATCTAAAAATCCCATAAGTTTGAAGTTTAATAACAAGAAGAACATTATCTATCACTACAATTTAGAGCCTTACTCGAATCACAGAATATGGCTATGGATTCAGTTTTATATTCAATTTGGTCTTACTGTACTTACTGTAGAAGGAGATTATAGCAGATTATGTCAACTTATTTCTGGTAAATCCATGCTGTTGTTGTGATATGATCTTATATCTAAGCCTGCCGAAACAAGTGCACTTTCTGTGCGCAAAGACTAGACAAACTCGTGTTTTGTCGACTCTCGGGAAAACTAGTAGGCAACACGAACCTATTCTCATGAGACGAATAAACATGAGTCTGACTAGTCTGCTAATTTCGCGAAGCGCAATTCGTTTCTTCAGGCTTACTTATATCTATCCAAGCAAGAGAAGTCGATATAGAAAAGCATATTCATATAATTTGGAAATGTTTGAAATTAAAGCAATGGGTCTGTAGTTGTTTAATGAGTACGTATCTCCTTTCTTGAGGAGTGGTGTAATTATAATAAAGTCATCAATGAAAGAGGTTATTGGTTTTACCAGATAGTCTCGAGACTCTTTCAACAATTTAGTTGGTATAGCATCTGAATCAAACGACTATGTATTATTGAGCTCCGAGAATATTTCCGTCATTTCACATTCACTGTACGATGTATTAGAATGATTTTTTGTTTTTGGATTAATAAATGGTGTGTATGATACGATGTGGTTGTTGTCGTTCTGGATACAATTGTAAATACATATCTTGGATTTAGAATTCTTGTGCTTCGGTTCAATGAATAAAATTTCTATTACAATCGAAATGTTCGAGTTTCATGGCTAGCATTTCATTTTAAAATGTGCTAGAGATAAAAGATGAAAATGGGAATTTTTGTTTTTCTTAAACTAGAGCGTCATTTGTCACAGGCCCATTTTCTCTTCAGGTTCATCACAAGCACAAAACTTAGTAAGTTTGCCCATCTCTATCACCAACAATAAACGAGATCCACATGGTGAGGGTTAAAAATAAATCAGTCTTTTTCATTTTTTTTTAATAAATGTAAATTGAAAGTGTGTCCTATTTTGTGGACACAACGTAGATTTTAATTTTTATAAAATCTTGAACGATGAGCAAGGTTTGTCAATAACATCTGGCAACATACAGGTACCCAATAATACATAATATATAATAAAATACATATATGCATATATCTTTTTTAGTCTTTCCATTGTAAGTAACTTCGCATTTAAAACCTATGTTTTTCTTTGACTGTAAGCAGATGATCCGTTCTACTCATAAGGAAATTTTAGTTAAAAAATCAAGAAAGACACGATGTTAAGATATAAAGTGGGAGATATTGAGTAAGTATTATTCTTGAAGCTTGATTGTATTCTTTTCAAAACCTATATTCTAAACAATTGCACAAGGCATCATGGAATTGAAGCTTCTTTTAGTAATATTGACCTGGTAGGAGGCATTTGACTTGAATGAAGTCTATTTCGCTCAAAGTAAAAACTTCTCTTCATTATTTAAATGAGTTAAACATACACCTACACAATTTCGGCATTTGTTGGACTTTTACGTTCATATTGTATCGCGACAATTTTTACGTGTGGAGACTGCTTAATATAAGCCATAAAACCTCAATACTTATTTTTTTTTTAATGTGAGTAGTAACTAAATTAAACTAGAAGTTTTCACGTTAAAAAAATTCAAATTGCGCACCGTTTATTTACACACTTTTTTCTTTGTGATCCTGCATTGTACCAATCTGTGCATTGAACAAAACATCTTAGTTTAATTTACTTTTATATAAGTTTAGTTTCCAAGCAAATAAGAATGCATAAATATTCCATAAACGTAGTAACTTGATGTGATTTTATTTTCATTTATATGGATTATTGTTTAATTTAGATTTTAGCTCTTTATTGCCTATGAAATAAACTGATTCTCATTTTATGTAATTAGGATATTAAAAACTTGAAACAAAAATTATAAATCTTCTTTTGAAATCAAATAAGTGCGCGACTTGTGTGATTATTTGATGAGGAAAGGGATTTGTTTTTCATAAGTTTCTAATAAATATGTAAGAAGTTGTCAAGTACTTGGTCTAACCTTCAGTGAGGTGTTCTGAAGGCTGGATTATTTTATTTACGGTAGTAAACATTAGTTTGCCACTCAAATTAACGTTCATATTTCTAAGGGGATATCTAAATATAATTCTTGACTAAATTATTTTTAAATTTTATTTATATAATAAACGGTCATCGTGAGTGGGCCTATGCATGCATCAAATAAATAGTAGTTAATCCCGTCAAAATTTTTTATATATTGAATTCCTTGTAATTTTATAGTTACTAGTAAATGTAAATTGTGAAATTACATGTAATCGACTACAACAAAACTAGAGTTTAATATAGTCACATATTACAAATATTAACATTAAATTATTAAATACGTGAGCAATTCGTCGATTATAACAGTTACAAAACTAGTATTCCTTCCTTTGAGGCTATTACGTTGAAACACTGCACCGTCGTTTCATTAAACACTATTTACTAAGTCTTACATTGGGACTTATATAATTAATGAGGAACTGGGTGGCAAACTAGCGCATTTTATGTACGACTGCGTATATTAAACGTCTTAGCACGGATCAGTGTCACAATGATAGGAATTTCATCAATGTGTCATATATTATTTTCGGATTTATAGTCTCTTCTGCCGTATATCGGACGCCCCTCAGCAAACCGTCATCTCTGTTTACTATTCCGAATTCGCCAACGATGAAACCATCTGATGTACGTTCTTCAACTCTATATCGCCTTTCTTTTCTCCCTTCTATGACGTATCCATTTTTCGATTTTGCTGTAGGTTTTTGCAAACCATCCTCCGTGGACGGACTTGGTTGGACACCGTGGCTTTTTCCGTTTGTTTGTACACTTACGGCTTCATCGACTTCATAATTCTCTTCGGAGTTATATGTTGCGGGCATTTTTTGTTTAGTCATGTATGGTTTTTGTTGCATACCCCAATTTATTTCTGTCGGTTCCATATGTTCACCAGTTGATGTTTCCGAGGTGTCCCAAACAGATTCCTCTATACTTTTTTCCAGACTTACATCATAATCTTTGGAACTGTAATCAGACATTGAATTTTGCGTAGGTTTAACTTTCTCCAATTTGCTTGGATTTCTCCATTTGCTGGCTGCTACTTCTTCGGGAACAGTTTGTACAACCGTACTATAAGAGACTGACCTAGCGGCCATTTGTTCATTTCGATTATCGTGATAAATAACTGTATGATGAAATGGAGGCAGCTTATCTTTCAGTTTTTCTTGAGAAAGCTCCTTCAGTAGTTCTGACGTTTTCTCAAAATCCGATATTTTTTTGATAACCGGAATAGCTTGAACGTTTGCAGGTAGTTCTTCCACTATAGAGGTGTCGGCATTTTTAGTTATTGGTTCCGGCTCATCAATACTAAACTCATGCCTATTAGCCTCTGCGACAAAACTATGGTCATCTTCCGAAGAAAAAAAATCGCTTTCAAACTGGTTACTTGGAGACATCTTCATTGTTTTGATTGTTTCTGTCGTTGAACTTGTTCGCGACGAATAGATCCGATGTGTTTCCGCAACAGATGATGAAACACTAACGCTTACTAGTCTCCGATTGTTAAAATTATTAGGTTTTTGTTGCTCCAACGTATCAACTTCACCTAACGACTGGGTTGGAATAAGAACGGTCGCGTCAGAAGTGGGGTTTTGCATAGAGGATGTGAAGTGCGTACTTCTAGATTCTCTCACTATGGGCCTCAAAGTAGCTGAATAGTGTTCTAACTCAATAGATGTTGGTAGAGTGATTGGTGGCTTTGGATATATGGTTGTAGTCTCCAGTTTTCTTAAAGCAGGAAGATCCATGAGTACACTCAAAAAATCTCTACCCGCTATAAGATCGTCTTCTATTCCGCGCTCCCGCTTGAAGATAGGCAGGCCGTCGGTAGGCAGAACCCAATGTAAGAATACCTGTAACATATGGCACCAGTTAGAATTTCAATGAACTTGCATATATTGAAAGAGCAGTCTAAGACCCAAGAAACATACAAGGTAAAAAGCAACGTTACAAGTTATGTTTTATATAATAACATTGCTACGTAGTTACATCACTTTACCTCTTAAATTACCTTCAGACTAATAGTCATTGGAGTTTGTTGGAAAATAATAATATATTGTTATCAAAAATGTAAAATTTAAAAAGTAAAAGGACAAAAATCTTATAAACGTGTTCAAAATAACACTTTTATTTTTATTAATTTTTAATAAGTACAATCTATGCTTTCACATGTTTACAAAATTTATATCCTTCTACTTTTCAAATTTAACATTTTTACATGCATACATGACCTTATTATATTTCAACGACAATTATCCTGAAGACATTTTAGTCGAAATCTATATACAGTACATAAAAAAAATCTCGGTATTGATATACAATCTGTATCTTTTCTAACTCGTATATTATGAATACCAACTTGAGTACATTTATCGGTGTTATCATGGCAAACATAACAGAAAAGAGCAACAAGTTCTAATTTTAATTCACGTGACGTAGGATATAGTTAGTTTATAAAACAAGTTGGTGTGTTGACACTATACTTTAATGAATGTTGTTGGTGGTTAAGTAAAATCTTGCAACACATGCTTCCTTTTCTAGACAAAATATACCAGCCTTCGACAATTTTCAGCGCCCATAACATGCGGAAGACAATTTTATTAATAAACCTAATCTGTATTTGTAAATATAAAAATAAAATAAATTAATTATTAATAGCTTCGTTTAACTTTCCATAAAATATTCTTATTCTTATTGACAACTACTGTATAATCAGTTTAAGCAGTCTCTGTAAGTGGTGCACTTCTCACTACTAGCTGGCGCTAGGGATATTTATTTGTAGAAAAATAGTATTGTCATCTGAGATGATGTGGATGAAAATGAATTTTATTATTACGGGCTTAATGAAAATAATGAAATGCGGTAATCATGTGTCAACGATTTTCTTCGAGGTAGTGTTTTGTCGAAAATTCTTGAAACGAAAAGGATAAGTTCGGTCCTAAAACCACGTTAAGTTCTTGAAGCAAAAGAAACAGAATGAGATAATGTTATAATGCTAAATTTACGATCATAGTTATCTACAACAGAAACGCTAATTACTAAAATGAGATCTCTCGCGGAGTGTTGGATGTCTGCCATGGACAACACTAACCGTCAGCAAGGGATATTCACCAGGGACAACACTAGTCATCTGCGCTGTGAAGGGAGGTATGGGAAAAAATAGTAGAGAACTCCTGTAAAATGAAATCCTGCACGGCTTTATATGCCTAAAATTCGTGTGATGTACCGCTTCTTGTAAATGACGTATGGAAGCCGAAACAATTTCAAAATAAAACGTTACACAAGCTGTAGAACAATTGATTAGCAAGTTATATTACTGTTCATGGATAGTATACAGTGGTGTCAAACATAAAAGTTAAATCAAACAAATAGTTTAAGGAATTAATACAAAATTATTCCAACAATATTTTTTTTGTCTTGTTCAACTTAGGAGTCTCTAAATTTGTTCGGGCTGTCAATGATTCATCACACTCTTGATCTTGAAAACAAATCCATACCAGAAAATAAAGAAAGCAACACTCAGCTGGTGGAAAAGGACGAGGTATGCATGTAAATCTAATGCAAATCCTGGTCAGTTTACTAAATATTTTATCGTTTTAGGCGTAACTGTGTATTATAAAAAATTTTAAAATTAGTTCAATTTCTGGGATAAAAACTATATAAATTGTTGTTATAAAATGTAAATTACAGTAATTTTTAGTATCTTTTACGGATACACTTACATTTACATCAATTTTGTAAATCAATCTGTGCTCAGCTCGTTTGGTAGAAACTTCTTTCAATATATTAGGGTAGCTCTTCGTTTAAGTGTACAACGCTTCACCCTCCCTATTGCAGATGAATACTTTTTCGATTTGTATTGTTTGCTATGTTTTTTTTTTATTTTTGTAGAGTGTATTAGATTGGTATATATATATATACACGTGTACATTCTACAACAAGCTCCACAAGCTAGCACAAGCTACTTGAGCATTTCCTTTTTTTTCGTGAAATTTTTCCTAACTAGGAAAACTCAAAACTTTCTCTGGGTAAGTAGTACATACAAGTACATACCTAACACTGGATTAGAGTTCTCACGCACGGAAAGATGAAAATTTCACCACGTTGAGTCAAGCGGCGAAGTTCGGTACGCTAAGCCGTGCGTCTTGCAACACACTGTGTTCGAAACTATATTTCTCCTAACTAGGAAAACTCAAAACTTTCTCTGGGTGAATTTATAGCCGCCAAATTAAGCGAAAGGCCTTCCTCAAGGCAAAATTAACTTCCACACCAGAATGAACATCCAACTCGTAAGAAGAATTCACGGAAAGAGAGCTTCAAAATTGTTAATCCTCACGTTCTAGAATAAAATAGTTTTTGTGATAAAACATCACTCAAGCGAGCCAATCGGAGGAACTATCGAAAATTATTTAAAATATGTCACGTTACGACCTCTGTTGCGAAAAACGAATAACAGGCCGCGAAAAATTATTTCTATAAGAAATTTTAGAAAAGTATACATGAATGGAGACAAAGACATTTATGTAGAATCTCCCCGGGAATTATCTGTAAATAAGATAAAAGTACTGCAATATCCGATAAAATAGAATCTTAATGAAGATAATTCGGACTGTGCGAAACGGGTTGCCTAGCTATGAAACATATTGTAAATGCATCGGGGAAAAAGTTCGTAAGATATTCAAGATACAGGACGGCTGCAAAAATTGCGCGTAACAAGCAAAAAGCGAAAATCATCCAGTAAGTACATAGTTGGTGATTTAGTCACCATATTGTGAACACTGTTCTAACCTATCAGAAGTTCTATTAAAACTTCTGGGCCTTTACATTGTCGAAAGAGAACAACCACTAGCGCAAATAGTACGAAGTTGGGGGTCCAGACAAAAACTAACGAAGGTACATTGGAGACAGGATCGTCAAAATGTAAGAAGAAACCCCATATTGAGACGCGGATTTATAATAAATTTAATGTAAATATACTTGGTTCGACGAATACGTTGGTATGGACACATAAACAGAAAAAAAAGAAAATCAATCGTAAGAAAGATAGCAAATCAGATGAGAAGATTATTTAATAAATGATATTAAAACCATGAGAATAACTAATTGGAAAGACAAAATTAAAAATGGAAAAGTATGGAGAAAAATAGCAGACAAAGAAACACAACAACTTGTAAAAAAGAAGAGGCAAATGGTGAGGTGTGACGAGACTCTCCATCAATAATAGTCAGAAGAGCTCAAAAGTGCGGCTCCAAAATACATTTTTCGAATAATAAAGAGAGTAAAATTGGACAGCCTCCTTCAGCTTGGTTATTAGGCATATATGTAATTTCTCTAGTTAAAAGTAATGTGAAAATAATTTATTAAGTATATACTTATTTTAATGCTTGTAAGCAATATATAACCTATAAGTACAAGTGTATAATTAACGGAACAACCGCATTTGAATTGATTTAGAAATAAGAAACGCTCATGGCTTTTTTCTCTGTATATTTGGTTTTCCTACGTTTAAACTTCTGATTTATATTGAAATAGTTACCCCATACTCATAAATGGTAATAATCTACACGGTAGATTTTTCTAATGATTTCTACTACCAGTATTACGTAGCACCAATCTACTAATAATTGTTCTATCGGAAACTTATTGGAAGTGGCTATATATCTAGTAACTAAAACAAAGAGGTTTTATTTATAACATAATTTTATTCATAACGATTGAGTTGAGTGTTTACTTACACCTGGATAATCTATAATGCATAGAAATTGTTAATGATAATAAACAGTAAAAATAAAGAAATAGCAGAGATGATACATACACATCGAATAAATGATATGAATAATGAACCTTGATGATGACAATTGATTAAAGATTATAATTGAACAATACTGATCCTTTTGTGTAGATCTATACTATAATTCCTAAGTAGCACTGCTTTTGAAAACGACCTTAGAAAATTTTTCCATATTCGAACTCCAATAGACATCTAAAGTCTATATCAATGATGTCTTTTTTTTGGAATTGTGAAGGTGTTGACTCTTGTATTCTTTAGTACTAAAGTTCGCCACTTTCCGTGCACTTCACAGGCGTCGGTATGGAAGTAGTCGTTCAGGTAATATATGCACAAATTTATGCTTCGCATATTAGACTGTGCAAGAATGTTTCAAAAAGTTATTAATTAGAATATCGTTTATTTCTGGCGAGAGTGTAAGCAATCAAATAATGTAATCATCAACTTCCTTCTTTAAAGGTTGTTCCTTCAATTTTTAGGTTGAATATTTATTCTGTTATGAACAGTTTTCTTCATGTTTGTATTCGCATTTTTTAAATAATTATAAATTATTATTAAATAATGATAGCAAGGTTTATGGGGTAGTATGGCAAACGACAGTATCGGCATACTCCGCACCACACAAGTTTAATTAATTAATGTTTAGAGGATACGTCGATCTATATTTTCAATCGTAGATCAAATGAACCTTTATTACTGCCCGATTGCTTTGCATCTCAAGCTCTCTGTTGAAGTTGTTTATGGAGTTCCATAGAAGCTTTTAGGCAGATGTTGAGTATACTGATGCTCATGCCACTTTTATCTTAGTATTATGGAATTGACTGTTTACCATCCCAACTTTTTTATTTTACCTTATAAAGCGAATCCCAGTTATACTAAAGATCATGTCCCTTGTAATGTACATCAAGTAATTTACATTGGGATCTTCAAGGGTTTTGAAATGTTCCGTAATGCCCTATAATGTCTTTCGGTTGTACTCCTTTTATTTTGTTAAGAATGAGGGCGCTTGTTTTAACTTCTGGAAGCAGGGTAAGGGCGGGTAAAATGAAATATGCAGGTGATGAAAAATTTGAATTTAAAATGTTTGGCGGGTCAGTCCGCTATTGCACGTGTGGTGAGTTTTTTTACTATTGGTAAGCATAATAGTATCTATCTATCGTTTAATTGTTTTTTCCTACCTCCTACCTACACTTATTTCTATGATATTAGTGTTCTTCAAGGAACATATTCACTAAAAAATATGTCTCTCCACGTTATGTCAGCAAAAAATGAACTCAGATTTTCTTCTGACGCATCGCTGCGAGCAAAGCCAAAGCTGTTTTGCAAGGTGAAATTAAGTATATTCCCTTTTACCCGCAAATTTTTATTTTTGGTTTCATTCTCGTTAGAAAATGGCCCATGAATACAAGCGTAAAAGTAAGCAGTACAGTTTTTGTACACACACAAGTTTAAAAATGTTAAATATTTTTAAAATTTATGCGCCATAAAATATTCAGGACGACCAACCTACCTTTCTTTTTCAATTTGAAATTTTTTAGCTGACAACTAGTTTATGTAGTTAAGATTTGTATTTTAGATACAATTGTCAACCAAAACCTATAGTCGTTAGAACGCAAAGCAAAAATTGTTATTACCGTAGACATTGTTGGGGCACGTAGTAAAAATTGTCGATGAACAACGAACTAAAGCAAAACGACAATGGGCATGAACGAGGATAGAACAGAGGCCTAACAATTACAGTACATTATCTTTGGTTCACAATGTTGTTTGGTTCCTCATCAGTTGAGGGTGAAATGTCTTACAACAACTTTTTAAGGATCAACTTTGCTACGAAGAAGTTTTACATTTTGTAAGTCCTTTAATTAGGAAACAGGACACGCACATGAGAAAAAGTATATCAGCTAGATATAGACCGACTTCGACATTACGTTTTTTAGCTACAGGAGAAAGCTACCAAAATTTAGAAAATTTCCAGAAGAGTGCCAGAATGTACACTCGCCAATATAATACCTGAATGCTGTGTTGGTATATTCCCTGTGTTAAAAAATAGTTTTCTGAAGGTAACAATACTTACTACATAAACATTTAAGTATATTATATGCGTTTACGGTAGGTACCAAACACAATTGGAGGATGGGAAATTGTAGCTTCTAATTTTAATACACATTGGGACTTTCCAAATTATTTAGGGGCACTTGATGGCAAACATATTACTTTTGAGGCTTCGAGGAGTTCTGGGTCTATTTACTGGAATTACAAACAGAGAAACAGCAGTAATAATGAGTGTTAGAGGAGTTTTCAGAGATAGTGACCTGAACCAAGCGTTATTGAATAACTCTGTAAATATTCTACCAGAAGCGCCTTTGCCAGATAATAATACAAATCTGTTATATGTAATTGTAGCAAATGCTGCATTTCTTCTACAGAAACATGTATTGAAACCGTTTTTGTTCAGAAATTTAACAGCTGAACAGTATATCTTTAATTACAGGTCCTAGTTGAACACACCGAGTCTCTGAAAACGCATCTGGTATCTTTGCTAACCGATTCAGAATACTTTGAACGAACATAAAACTTGCTCCAGAAAAAAATGAAAGTGTTGTTTTGACTTGTTGTGCTTCACACAATTTTGTGATTGACAAAAGCGCCTGTTGAAAGTGTGGGTAAAGAAAACAATTTTGTAACAGAATTGAGATAGCAGACCACTTTAGTATTGCGCAGTTTGCAAATCTTATAGGAGGCCATGAGCAAATGCACTAACTATTAGAAAGCAATGTACCCGTTACTTTAATAATATTGGCATAGTTCCATAGCAGAATCAATATGCATAGTGTGTAAATATAGTACTCAGCATAATAGTATAATATATTTGAAGCCACTGAAATACTTATGTACAATAATAAATTAGTAAACACTTTTTGATATTTTAGATGTCTTTATTTCCTTTACAAAACTCAGTGTTATTTATGTTAATGTGTGCTATTGTTACTCTAGTATACCTAATTAATATTACATGTAACAGTAAGTTAATGATTATACAAATTGGATTTTTTTTTGTCTCAAATAATGCACTAAATACCGTTGCTTTAAAAAAATGTTTCGCTTCATCGCCTAGAACTTTGGCTTCTACAGCAGTGTATTTAAAAAACATATGCACATCATTTTCAGTAGTTCGCTTAGATTTTCTAATACTGATTTTGCATTTTCAAAAAAAATCACTAGTAGTAGAATTTTTCTTACTTGTTCCGCTATTCCTTGTTTTTGACATTGTAATTGTTGGGGTACTGGTTCTAGTCTCATTTGCTGTTTGATGGAGAAACTACGGGAAGATAATCATCAAACACAACCTCCTCAATTACAGCCTGCAACGTAATTGTAATGTAATTTCTTACATTGCATAAAGCATTCTATTCTATTCATTTATAGCAGTTATGTCTTCTTGTGTCATTATTTTTTTCTATGATTACAGGAAATATTTTACAGGTTAGATTTACCTTCTCGATGGATAAATAGTAGTCGGTCATATAAAAACCAGGTCGGATTGAATAAATCATCCTGGCCATTACAGCTGCTTTTCGTGCCTTTCACTTTATTATCATTTTCTATAAATTGTGTTGTTAGTTTTTGAAGTTTTGTTTTCACTTCGATGCTGCAACGTTTTTGATGTGGTTTTGTTTAATTTAGTAGTTGTTTCATACAACGCGTCATGTTTTTTTTTGTCGATTGTGATAATTCGGATACTCTATAACGTACAAAATAGGAAATATCTACTAATACATGAAGATCTCTGCTCCATTTTGTCATTTTCAGGGTACAACTCGGGCAGCTAGTTTCTATAATAAGAATAAAATGATAAACCCTTATGTAGTTAGATTTCATTACTAAATAATTAAATTTTATAATTGTTTATAATTAACATCTTGCCGGTTGTCTCCATGTGTTTTGAAAAATTGCGCTTCCGGGACTTGTAGTTTTTTCGGTACTTGTAAAGAAAAATAGTGCATGTACCAATTTTTCTTGTACAGTTTTTGACTTACTTATTTAACATATACAAACGGACGAGGGAGAAAGGTCTTTACAAGATACTCTTGTATGTGTTCATTGGCCTTTAAGTATGCGACTTAGAGAACACTCACAGCCGTGAGAATGATTGCTTTTAAAGAGGTCACCGTTAATAAATCCTTTGACCTGTCCGACGATCTGTATGAAATCCACAAATACCCCCGATAAAATGTACAACTGTGACGAAACAGGGATTACTACTGTACCTAACATATCCAAAATTATACCCAAGACGGAAAGGAACGGGTGGACGTATTTATCCTTGCAGAAAGAGAAACTCTCGTAACCGCAGAATTTTGCTTTAATATATCCCAATACTATATTCCCCCAGCATTCCCGGCTCGACTAAATTCAATGCCTGGAAATGAGATACTTTATAGCACAAAGATTTTTGGCCACCAGTCTAATGAGATACAGTCCTACATTTTTATGGAATGGTTTAGATACTTCATACAACTGAAAGGCGTATTTTACCGATTCTTGATGATCACGTCTCACACATCAGCAATTTACATGTATTTTTAGATACATTTCGTCAGCACATCATGTACAGACAGCAAGGTTTTGGCCGAGGGAACATTGGGGCAAAGTGATCACAATCCATGAGCTAGCATCTCTTTTTGGAACTGCCTACCCTAAGGCTGCTACCTTCCAGAATGCCATTTCTGGGTTTAAAAAGACTGGTGTACACCTTTTTGAAAGATTTTTTCCAGAACATGTCTTTGCAGCTGTAGAGGCAAAGTGATAGGCAATCAAAAAATAACCCTCGATTGATGACAATGATTTTGAATGGCCTCAGGACTTGCTACCGGGTGATGGTAAAGAGAAAATCACTAAAACCGTGACTTCAGAAATGGTTAAAGAAGGGAGTGAAAGTTGCATATTTGAATATAAAATTGTTTCTCCAGTAAGTATTATCTCTATGTCAGAAAACTGTACTAGGGGTTCCTAAGAGTTGTTGCCACGTCGTTTTGCCCGAATATCTCTCTTGGTTCGGAATAATTGTAATGTTTTAGATGAAGACCCTATTTCAGTAAAACAAAGGAGGCTACTTACAGTCAAATTTACTTGCGTCTATGTATTACTGGGAAGGAGAGAATGCAATGCAAACGCAAATATACGTATATAAACAACGCGCAAAGGTTATTGCGACAAAAAATTAATATGGAATACACGTTCAGTATAGAAATAAATGTAGTTGTAGCGTAGGTTTACAAATACCTTCTTCATTCGTTCAATATAAACAAGCATGTGTGTAGAAATTAACTTCCTTAATATTTTAAAGATTTTATTATTTTTCTTGCATTGAAAAACTTGCCTATCTTCCGTAACAATCTCTTTGTATCATAAAATTTGCAACATATTGTTGTAACCCTTGATAATAGTAAAAGTATACAAAGTAGACAGATATCTTAGTCAGCACATTTGAAACATATAAAAAGGGTTCGCGCTCGAGTCTCAATAGAGTATTAAGAAATCACTCTCGCGCGTAAGTCGTTACTCTGCCCGTTCAACTACCGAAGTTTATATTAGAATTCTACGTTAATTCTAAAGTTGTTCTAAAAGTAATCTTTATAATAACTATATGTTATTATAATTCTATTGTGTTACGGAGTACACAAATAAAAGTTTTTTTTTTTTAAACCCGTATTGTGTTGAGAGGAATACAACACAAAAATTGGTGTCAGAAGTGGGATCTCAACAGACACAGTGATAAGTGAAGGAAGTGAAATCTTCGAGGTGCTCTATCATCTGTATATTGGGATCCTGAGTATCGACATCTGTGTCCACATCCTGCAACGTTCAAGGGAGTCAAGAACCAGAGAGTCACCGTAGGACCTCTTGGAAGATTCGCCGAACGAACGCTAGCGAGTGCCGAGGAGAGCCAGCGCGTGCCGTCTCCATACAACAAACGCCGCTACGCGAACCAGAAGAACGTAAATGTTGATAATGTCGAGGATGACAATGATTCATCAGTACCAAATGAACTTCCATTAACTATATTGTTTAAATTCATTAAACCTTTTAACGGGGACAGAACGGAGCTGACGACATTTATTCAGAACACAAATTCCGCTTTCTCTTTGGGAACCCCAAGTCAATCTCCTTCTTTATTGTTGTATGTCGTATCACAATTATCAACGAATGTTGTTAATGAATTAGAACTAATGGATATAACGTCGCAGACAGAACTCAAAACGCGTTTAAAATTATACTATTCGCATACCAAACACCTTGTTCAGGCTTACGAGGAGTTAGAAACCATAAAGCAAGCGAATAATGAAAGTATAACGGAATTTTTTAAATGTAGGCAAATATCAAATCGCAATCTTATAAGTATCACCTTTCATTTAGGGAACTTAAACAAAGTTAATCCTAACGTTACTTTCTTGGTAGACAGTGGTGCAACGACCTCATTGGTTAAACACACTTCTATAAGAAATATCCCGACAAATAAAAATGAAAAGGTCATGGTTAACGGAATAAATCCAAATAGCCCCATCACAACGATAGGCACTGCACTCCTTAAATCGCACATTGAATTGAATTGAATTGAGTAGTAATGAAGCTATCGGAGCTGTCTTGTCGCAAGGTGAGAAAGGCAAAGATTTAGCTATCCCGTATTTTTCTAGTACGTTAAAAAATCACCAAAAACGTTATTCAACAACGGAAAAGAAACTACTTGCAATAGTAGAATCGTGTAAACATTTCAGACCTTATTTATATGGTCAAAAATTTATAATTATAAACCGTTAACGTGGTTACAAAATTGTAAAGATCCGGGAAGTAGACTCCTAAGGTGGAGACTTAAACTAATGGATTATGAGTACGAAATAAGGTATAAAAAAAGAAACGCAAAATTCAAACGCTGATTGTTTGTCGCGAATTCAAATTAATCAAATTAACGAGGAAGAATTAATCTTCGAATATTTTAAGGGTTTTCATCAAAGGAAACTACAGGTTTCAACCCCAAAGAAAACTAATCAACCGTTGGAAAACATAAAAAACTTAGTCATATCTTTGTCGTGTGATCTATCAAGTTCAACCGAACATTTCGAATTCTTACAAGGAGAATTTCCTTCAAACGCACAGTTGCACGAGATCAGTCTCAATAAAAGCATAGATAACAAACAAAATATTTATTTAGCATTCATGAAAAATTTCGCAAGAGATTCAGCTTTAATTGAAGACTTTTTGAATTTTTTTATAATTTACGGTCAATATTGAAGGTAAAGAAAGTAAAACACTTTGTTATTACAGACATAACGAGTAAAAATAAAATTATCAAATAAAATACTTACTATAGTTTATTATATTATTTATTCACGGATTTTGATTACGAAATATCGGAAGATGAGCGTATAATTATTGATGATTCCGAATTAATCAAAGGAATCCTGTACGAAAATCACGATGCACCAACTAGTGGGCATCAAGGTTTCGAAAGAACGTATGAAAAAATCAAAAAATCATATTTCTGGAATAATATGAAGGAAGACATAAGAAATTATATAAAAAAATGTGTTACATGCCAAAAATCAAAAACTGACTTTCGCATTAATAAGTCTCCTATGCAAATTACAACCACATCCAAACAATTCTGCGAACGAATCGCACTAGATGTAGTAGGTCCATTGCCTGAGACTAGAAATGGTAATAGGTTCATCTTAACAATTCAGGATTACTTAACAAACTTTATACAGGCATACGCAATGCCTTCGCATAGAGCAAATGATGTTGCCATATATTTTTTAAAGTTTTGTACACAATATGGATTTCCATGTATCCTTCTTTCAGACCAAGGTACGGAATTCACATCTCATGTATTTCGAGAAATAAATAAATAATGAATATAAAGCCCAGGTTTACCTCACCATACCATCCACAATCAAATGGTTCGCTAGAACGAACGCATTTAGCATTAAAAGATTATTTTCAATGTTATATAAATAAAAATGAAAACGACTGGGACGAATTTTTAAATTTTGCAATTTTTAGTTACAATACAAGTGTTCATAAATCCACTCAAGTTAGTCCATATGAAATTGTGTTCGGACAAAAGCCAAGAATACCTAGTCATGTTAACAAGCCAAAATTGAATGATAACTATTCTGATTTAGGAAATGATATTTCAAAAAAATTAAAAGTTTTAAGGGAAAACGCGTATGAGAATCAGTTAAAAGCAAAAGTAAAAAGTAAAGCTCATTATGACAAAAGTCATACCAGAGAATATGAATTTAAAGTAGATGATTTAACATTATTATTCGACCAGCAATCGAAAGCTAAAAATAAAAGGTTAAGGCCAAATTATAAAGGTCCGTACAAAATCGTACAAATACATAATAATAATACCGCAACAATCGAAGTTGAAAAGAACAAACTGAAAACATTTCATTTTAATTTGCTAAAGCCATACGTTGTTACAGAGATAGAAGATGTTCGTAATAGGAGCAATAACGATTGCAATACTGAGCAACCTACAGCCGGTACGTCTCACTAAAGATTTTAAAGTAACTCCTTTAGATTCCTGATCAGGAATACTTTTCGAAACCATTGGCAATGCAAAAATATCTAATCAAGATTTTAATCTATTAACTTATTATAATTTAACTTTTATTAATGTCAGTCGGTATTAAATTACAGTCGGTAAATGACTGATACCTCTATCCTTTTCTAGAGCATTGTATGCCCATAAGGTAAGAACGAATATCGTAGCGACCGATATCGGGAAAATTACGAGCGCAAAGAATCTTAGGAGGATTGTGAGGCTTATCTTAAGAATTTTAATTTCTGTGCTTGATTTATGTCATTGTACATATATTTTGACAAGAGCGCCGGAATAAAAAGCTAAACCTGTAAGTGCGCCATGGACTGATTAAGTTTGGGAACGCCTACATTGACCTATTCGATGCATTGCTTTTATTCAAAATTACATACTAGGGCTTGTAGTCGTACTTTCTGTATTCTAAAAAAAATTTTTTCTTCTAAAATACTGAAACAAAGTAAAGAACGGGCGTGAGATAGCTAACAATAAACCAAATACACAAAAGTATTTGGTTACGACTATTCTTGTATCCTATCCCTCTCCTGAAAACAAATCCTGTAGATCTTCGTCTGTAAGACAAGTGCAAATGTTGCTTCCTTTTTCGGCAGTAGTACTTGAGAAAAGTAGTCAAATTAATAGATTACATTTACTCATACGATAAAGAATGACAAAGGTAAAAACTTAAAATAGACAAAGGTATATCTAATACGCTTGAACGGTAAAAATAACCAATAACGCAGATATGCTAAATTTATAATGCAGATTGTTAATTCGACAAAATATTAATGTAAACATTATAACCCTCTCATAGTATACTTTTTAATATCACACTTTTATCATAAAAAAAAAGTAAAATGTACCGCCGTCAATGGTTGTCAGTAGTGTTCTTGTACGTTTATATTGTATGTGTTAATATTTGTGCACCGTTAAACGACCAAGGAAATCTGCATACATTACAATCGTTTTAACATTTCGATAAAATTACCTTGATGCAAATATTTTGAAAGATTCATTGCAATTACGTATCATGTATTTTTACTTGTTTTTATGCCGAATTCTACCTCTTGTAATAAATAGGTGGCTACTGAAGCAGGCTTCATTTTGTTCATTTTATGCAATATCAGGTTTCACACCGATAATGTAGGCAATACAACTAATTGTAAGGATTGGGCGTGGTACTCGACGCATTTGTTTTGTTGTAGATACATTCCCAAATACGTAATTCGTATAGTTCGCTAAAAGTTAATTACACACATAATTTGTTCCGATTAGTTTTTTTTAACTGCTAACTGAGGGAACAAGTGATACATACTGACCGTTACTTATAATGCAAACAATCGTTTATTTCTTTGTACCACGTATAAGTACATAAATAAATTTCTCATTATATTATCTATAGTAATCAGTAATAACCAATGGCGGCTTCTCATGAACTTTCGTTTCTTATTCCTGTGAAGAATTGCATGTATGTTCAACAGAAAGATATTCGCAACTGAACTTGGTTCGTCGACGTGCCCTTCGAAACTGAGTCCATATATTACACTTCAGGTAGTTGATTTGAGCGAATCTAGGCGCCTTACTTACACCGCCATAAATCGCCAATAAAAAACCGCGTAATTTAAAGTGGTTTTCTTGTTATTTTAAGTTATTTTTTTTATATCAATATGCAGAGATCTTACATAAATGTATTTTTAATAAAATTTCTAATAATAAAAATGTGTTATTATCACAACATAAAAAAAATAATTTATAAGTGTAGCCTACACATATATGCAATTAATTATTCGATTACGTATAATTTACTGCAATAATAACAAAATAACTTTCATTATACTTTCTATTTAATTGAAAAGATATGCATTCGTACGGATATGACGAATAAGTACCAACCTATTGAAGAAATGTATTTTTGAAATTATTTGTCCACTAATGTAGATTATCAATAATTCTGTAGCACAAGGGAAATTTTCAGATAAGTATTTTAAAATTTTATTTGTTTAAAAGCAGATCCGAACAGTTAGTATCGAATTACCCTCCAATATCTTCGTTAATAATAATAATAATAAGTTTATTCGTCCAACAGCGAAAGCCAATTACAGGACAACTTAATACAAAAGAAAAAATACATGTGCAGTATCGTAATTGCTACAAAGAATAAACAAACGAGCAAAATAGCAATACAAGAATACAAAAACCTTAGTACTAACAAGCATAAATAACTTACAGTTCCAAGTAATTGGAATAGAAGACATTAAAGTTCTTTGACATAACGTAAATTGGAGACTTCATCATAATGTTCGTCCTAGCCCTTGGTGTATTAATTATAGCACCATATCTAGTACTATGCGCTGGGACATTAAAATTAACCGCAACAAGCACGGATGGAGAATCAATTTTGTTTTGTAGCAATTTAAGTATGAATGTGGCACTACATCGCTCACGGCGGTGAGATAAACTTTCAACATTATGATGATTTAACAAACTAATGTAATCTACATTTCTTTCAGGGTACACACCAGTGATCTTAAAAGACAAATATTTGAGAAATTTTCTCTGTATTCTTTCAACAGAAAGTTGTTGATTAATGTAGTAGGGAAACCATACCAGGGATGCATATTCCAGTTTACTACGTACAGTAGCATAATAAACAGTTTTAATTGCAGATATATTATGGAAAGACTTACATGATCGTATAAGAAAACCTAAAGATCTGGACGCTGACAAGCAAAGCGTTATTACATGTTGAGAAAAAGTAACCTGTGAATCAAATAATACACCCAAGTCCGATACTTCAAATTTTCTGATAATAGATTCTGTGCTTAGAGAATAGTTAAAAAATACTGGAGAAATACATCTAGTGTAAGATACAACTGAACACTTGGCAATATTCAGGGAGATTCTGTTCTGTTTACACCATTCATCAATAAGGGAAAGATTGGCCTGCAGTTTTACGCAATCCATTTCTGTATTAATTACGCTATATATTTTTAGATCATCTACATATGCCAGTAACTCACAGTTTCATTTCGGAAGCAGATCATTCAAAAAAATGTTAAATAATAAGGGACCAAGGTTTGATCCCTGCGGTACCCCAGAGGGTATAAGAAAGTGCTCAGATGGAAACCCATTATAAAATACATAACCAGATCTGTTGTTGAGGTAAGAAAACATTAACCTTAGAAGTGAAGGGCAGAAACCAATATAGTCCAGTTTCGCAAGAAGTAAATTGTGGTCGATAGAGTCAAATGCTCTTGAAAAATCTGTATAAATAACATCAACTTGCCTGCGATGGTCAATTGCAGATGAAATAAATTGAGTAATATTTGTCAAGTTTGAGACGGTTGATCTTGCAGCTATGAATCCGTGTTGCTGTCCAGATATGTACGATTGAACATTAATGTAGATTTTAGTAAACAATATATGTTCAAGAACCTTAGCAAAGTTTGATAAGATGTTTATGGGTCTATAGTTAGATATGTCAGAGTAGTTACCTTTTTTAAATATATCTTTGATGAGCCGTCTTTGAAATTGTACTACTGTGTCTTTGAGAACTTTGATAGCGCCCTTTCAAAATACTGTTAATAATGTTAGCCAACGTACGGATAAAAATAGTTATAACTGAATCAGAAATATATCGCTCAAATTACGGCATTCGTCCTTAAAAGTAATTTGGAAGCAAATTGAATGTTTCCGAGTGCACCTTTAATACATTTTTGATGATTATCCTTGCCACAATACAGTGGGATTATTTGCGCAATGTGCTGCTATGTTTAACAGAAGGGCTTTGTAAGACTTCTAGTCTAAGAGATAATGTTCTAGCAAACAAATTGATGCAACTAATTCTGCTCTTTTAATTTGTTTAATTAATTCAAGCTGGATATGTAGCATTTATCTGGCAAGGAGTAAAAAAAAGATAAGGAAGTGTGTCTATTCTAGGAAATAATTTAAATTAGATTAGAATAGATCGATAGTTACCTGCTTTCCAGTCTAATTCTTCAATACATCCCAGCACTGCTACTATTTCGGCTTGAAATACTGTGGCGCTTTGAATTAAACTTTTAATTAAAAATTAATTAATTAAATTAATTAAAAATTGGTGGTTTTTTACGTCTACTCCCACAAATACAGACTCCAACTTCATTTTCTGTCTTTGAGGCGTCTGTTCGCTTCTTTGACAAAGCACGATGGACGTTAAGCCTTGAGTTATGCGCCTTTTTGTGAATACGATAATTTGTGTTTTTTGGCCATTGACTGTAAGACTCTCCTGTTTACACCAATTTACTGTATTTAAGACATTTCGCAATCGTTCCGATATTACTCCAGCAAATTTGCCTCGTACTATTGTAGCTAGATTGTCAGCATATCCTAGGCAATACAGGCCTTCCTTTGTTATTAATTCGTTTACAAGAGACGCCCACAGAAGGGGCGATAATACTTCTCCCTGTAGGCATCCACCTCCACCTTCACCTTGATACTAGCCTTCCCTAGACACGCCACTATTACGCGTTCCTCCAGGGCAACAGTGCCGCGAAGAGACTCCCTTTTTCCTGAACGCCTCTACAAAAGAGCTTGTGGTGACATTATTAAATGCCCCCTCAATGTCTAGAAAAGCAGTAATTGCCTTCCCTTTGTCTTCTATTGACTTATAGATTAGTCGATTTAGGTCATCTAGTGCTAAGTCTGCTGACCTTCCTGGTTGGTATGCGTACTGACGATTGCTGAGTTGTAGAGAGTGGAAAATAATAGTCAAGCAAGCATTTTCGTTTAAAAATCAGCGGGAAAATCAGCGACGAACATCACAGAGATAGTGAAGTACAACACGTCAAAAACGCTTTGCAGAAGAACGGGGAAAAGAACATCACCACACGATTCAACACGGTGGCCAAAATCGACCAGCTACTCCCTCCCAACAAGGACGTATTACCGAAACTACAAGCAAAAGGCATATACTAGTTGAAATGCCAATGTGGAAAAAGTTACATCGGTCAAACAGGACGGAGTATTCAGTGCAGAGTGAAAGAACATATGAGAGACGCACGCCTTAAGCACATTGAAAAATCTGCAGCAACAGAACACCTGCACCACCGCGTAACCTACAGCGACGTTAAGGTGTTAGCCAGGAGCAGCCACTACTACCCGAGTATAATACGCGAATCGATAAAAGTAATGAAGAATACCAACAACTTCAATCGCGAAGACGGGTACAAAATCAGGAACATATGGTTAGCAAAGCGGAATGGTTATGGGTCAAGAGAGCGGAACTGAAATGGGATATATAACGAGGAGCAAGAGACAACAACACCAGTCTTTAGAAATCTTTCGAAGAACCTGACAGCATGATCAGCGTCAAGTCAAACATCAAGTACGCGACAACACCCGAAAGACATTTCTACTATGGTTCAGCAGTTATACAGATAGGAAAAATATATACAAAAGGGTGGAAGGAATAGGTATAAATGGCTAGAAATTGTAGAACACGATATAGACCTGCGGCAGGGGACGCTAGAAGTAAACGCATCATTAAGCTAAAAAATTTGAGAGCATCTAGAGGCTGGATTTTGCAATTTAAAAGAAACAATGAAATTACCTCTAGAAAGATAACTAAATTTGTTAGCCGAACATATGGACAGGAGAAAGAGGACCTAGAAGCGGTGGCTACAAACCAATTCTGTAAAACCGTACATCGAAGCATGTGGGGTAACGTGTCGATAATACAGACGAAAGTGGAGCCACCACACATAGTTACACAATATTGCCTATAATATTGGCTGCAGGAAAACTGTTATCATCATTGCTGACAGTCTTTAAGGAAGCAAGCGGTATACTTATGTGTAGAATGCTAATGTTAGCGTACTAACGTTAGCATTCTAATAGTGCGCACTATGTTTTGTTTCTAACATACCTCAAATGTTAAAGCTGAAGCATCACAACCAGGCAAACTAACTAGTGAACTATTCAAGAAATGGTTTACCGATGTGTACCTACGCCAAGTTCCTACTAGAACACAAACAACTTTACTACTAAATTCTTGGCATGGTCGCTGTCCTCCGACTTTGCAAACCTCTGTACCTGCCTACAAACCAACATCTATTCTTACGATTCCCAAGAAAACGACTGGACTGGGGCAACCGCTAGATATATACGTGGAAGGGATTCGTCAAGCGGTTTTCCGATCAAGTTTTGCTTGCCACTACTGACCTTAATTTGCATCAACGCAATATAATAATCAAATTAGAATCTTTGGCCTACAACCATCCTCTTCATCTACTGACATGCGTTTTTGTTCGATGATGGAAGAGTTTTACCCACGTGCTCAATATGTGGACAGTCCGTTTGTATAAGATGTGCACGTTGAAGTCAATATGTTTCCAACACTTTTTTCACTATCATGACAAAGGGTAAGAACGTGTATACATATTTTTATTATGCATTGATTATATTTAAGTTTTTGCAAAATGATACAAACTTAACCAGTATCAATAAATTGATATTTTTGCTAATAAATTGTTTTCTTTTGTATACTCACGAACAGCACGAATATGATTAATGATAGTACTTTATTTTTGAATGAATATTGAAGTCGTAATGTATCACTACTTTGTAGTGACGTATCAGGAACAATCAGCCGAAGTATAGATTTTTCTACTGCCTAATATATTCCTACATCCAAACGTGCATAACTCGAAAACTATCGCATATGGGTATTTAGGGTATGGTACAATTTTACACTGATTATCAACATACAATGCAACCACACCACAATATACAGAGTATCTCATTAGAATAAGGAAGTATATCAACATTCATAATTTTGTGGACACCTGTATAATTATGTAAATCATGTTTGTATATAACGAGCAGACATTGATTGAACTCCATTAGGACACACAGAGATGCACTTTTCCCAATCCAAATTATTTTCAGTTATAAACGTATCCGCCATCTCAAATAAACCTTGAGTTTTTGCGCTTCCAATGATCCTTTTGCAGAGCAGAAGGTCTTTAACGATAATATTATGATCCAAGCGTACATAGCAAATAAAGTGTGCGCCTTTGTAACTGTCAATGGCCTCATCAAATTCCGTGCCTTTCATCTTTTCTATTAGTTGATCATTGAGATCCTGCGCTACATGATGATTCTTCTACTAATTGAACAAGGGTAACTTTGAAATTAATTTTCCTACCGATTCTCCCAGCATAATATTAACTGTGTTAAGAGTTGTCGGTAGAAAAAGCTCTTGGTGGTGCGAGATTTTCTGCACATCGCCACTCTATGTGTGACTTTAAGAGATGCTAGCAGTGTGTTGCGTGGTATTGCGGCTTGTTCAGTAAACACACTTTTCTTGCTTGTGTAAATCTGGGACCCTAGAACTCTTAAACAGAGCACACACTGCGGTTTCTCTTCATTGTTTACTTTTACTTGTAATTCAAGTAATTACCTTCGTATTTGCGATATTTCCGTTTCCTTGCTACCCCACCACTTGTCGATGCTTGATCACTCTCCTTATTTAATAAAAATATTTCCATTTTTCTACGACTTCACGAAACCACAGAATAATACACTGAAACTGTTTACTTTTCTTCTCAGATGTTTGAGATATTCTTCGATTGTTATTTAGAAACTGAGCTGGTTTACATAAGTGGCCCCACCTACTTAGAACTTTCGCGAAACTTCGACAGTGTGTGATAATATGCTATATAAATATATAATATATAAATATATAAAATAAGTTCTATAAACTTCACGCAAATTCCATACTTCTAATAATAATAATAATAACTGTTATTTCTTTCCAAATATACCGCAACAGTAGACCTTTACTTACTAAAGAATTACAAACATTATCTAACAAGGAAAACAACAGTACAAGTTTAGTAAATCTAAAAATAACGTAGCAAGACATTTTCAGGGTGCAATTTGGCTTGAAAAGGATATTTCTCCTGCCAGTCTTACACTAGATCTGCAAATCAATTTATTTTAACAGAAGAGATTTACTTAACTCCAACTTAAAGTTAGTAATTCTGCATGTATACATCGGCTATGAAAAATAGTAATTATGCGGAGACAGTAGCACGCCATACAACTCAGATCCAAACTTTTCGTATGGGAACAATTTTATACCTTCAGTATACCACTGAAAATCTTGCTAACATTATACGAAAAAGGCTTCTCAAATAAAATAGTGGTGTGCGGGGCTGTTTCTAATATTTATACTGTGTACGTCTGATCTAAAGTCGATTTTTCTGTATAAATAAGGTTGAGCTTTAGAAATGATTATTGAGTGGTAAAAGCTAGTTACATGAAGAAGGAAACGATAATTCATTCTCAACCTTCAAATTAAAGAGTTGCATAACGTCCCTGGGTAAGTAGGATCTACGTGGAAATATCGTCTTTAGTCCGGAGTAGACCCCGCTGAACACACAACGAGACATATTTTCTAAATCTAAAAGAATTATCAATGGATAATCCAAAATTTCTAAAAGTTTCAACAATTGGAAGAGGCGTGCCATCCAACGTAAGATCAAGCAGGCTAGTGCCAACAGACCTAGAGCGTCCGAAAATCATTAGTGAGCATTTTGCGGTATTCAAAAGAAGGTGATAATTCCTACAAAATAAACTTATCGCATTCAAATCCTCCTTTCTTTCGTAACGCCTGGGAGGAGCTAAACGAAAAAATCAACTGAGTGTCGTCCGCGTACATATTTATCGAGCAATATTTAAAACTTTGGAAATTTCACAAGTATACAGCGAGAACAGCATGGGACTGACGGAAGATCCTTGTGGAACGCTTTTCTTCACATCAAGCGTGGTCAACACCACGCCGCCAAGCACCATAGACTGGGTTCTGTCAGAGAAAGAACTATCAAGTAGTTCCGCCTCATCATTCTCAAGACCAATAGCGAAAAATAGATGACAGCACTTCGTGATTAGTAGTATCGAATGCTTTGCTGAACTCAAGTAATACCAGAACCATGAGTAATTTTTCAGCTGTGACTCGCGCGAAACCCTGACTGGTAATTCGGTAAAATATTCTCAGAATTTATATATTCGCTTAATTGATTGTTCGTTACTTTTTCAAGCAGCGTCGAAAGAACCAGCAAGAGGCTAATAGGACGATGGTCAGAGACATAGGGTTGTACCTCCTTGGAATGGGTAGAACATATGCATATTTCCACGCGTTTGGTATGGTATTTTCGAGCAAGTAAGACCTAATTAAATACACAAGGTATTTCTGAATATATGGGCATACAGCTTTATTATGGTGATGTTTAACTGATTAGAGCCGTGGGCCCTGCTCGAAATAGAATTTACAATTTTGAGTGTAGTACTCCCAAGGACCTGCTAAGTACTTATGCTGTTAATTGTTTAGTTTTAAAAAATGTTAATAGACTACTGTTTGAAAATGCGCTTTAAAAACTGAATCAATAAAGAAGTTATTAATTTCATTCACATTGTTCAAATCCGGAAGTATCTAAACTGATATATGTTTCGCTGAGATATTTAGAGATTTCAGTTGTTTCCACAGAGATTTGGAATCTAATCACACAAACTTGTTTTTATTCGTTAATGCACTTCTTCATAAAATACTTTAATCAACAAACAATAAACTAGTGGATGATCGGCAATGTTAATATCTTAAATAACATCAGAAAATTTAATATGATTTTACGAAATTGAAAATATGAAGGTTTCGAAATGTTCTAGAATAGTCCAGACTGCTATGTCTGCTCGCGTTCATAAACGTGCCCCACGGCGCAATGGCGCACATTTAGAAAACCCCTGGGTTAACGTTTTTACTATTATTACAGATAATACGTGAAAAGTTATTGAATTCCAAAGTACAGAAGCTTGTACAAAAGCTAAAATAAAGAAACATGAAAAATCTCGTGGCCACGTTAATGCCCGAATAGCATTTGCTTTACTTGGTAAAACAAATATTCTGATAGAGCTGTTCTGCTTATCGATAACTCGTCTATTATAAGAAACTTACTATACTATGTGGAGATAGACTACTTAATTGGATACGTACAAAATTGCAGCTTACTCAGTCGCATCCGAAAGACCAGAAAACATTAGCAGTAATATTATAATTATAATTCTCAGGTTCGATAAATAAGTAACTTTTTTCATTCGAAATAAATAAATTTACAAACAAAAATTAAGAATGCTTTTTAGGGATTGGTAAAAACTCCAGTTCAGTCAATCATTAATTCGAATAAAGGATTATTATTATGCATGTGGTAGTCTCGCAGTTTAGCATTCAACCACAGAGTACATTAAAACGTACGCAGTGTCAAGTTTTACACATAAATAAATACCCTCATATTCACTGCTATCCCTACCAGTGTAATGCCCGTATTTTTAATAATCTGTCAGCAATTCCTATTGATTTTTCAAAGATCATTGTAAGCTAAAGGTAAGATTTTATCGTATTTTTTACAATCGCACCCCCCTCGTCAAAAGGTCATGCACCGCAACTGCCTTTGATTGCTGTTTACCCTAATACCCTCATAATTTTATTTACAAAGTGCGTATTGTTGTAGAGAGTAAGCAAAATACTTGACTTGGGCCATCAAAAAATTGTAAAATTCAGTCTTCCATCTCCAAGCAAGAGGCCTCACAGTAAGCCGAAAATAAGTTATATGGGAGAGATGATATCAATGGAAGAGCGAACTAGTGTTGTGCAATAGCAATTGGAGACTCGGTGTTCATGATAAGAAAAATGAGCAAACGAAAGACTAAATCTCACAAATACCTTTAAATGAATTTGGAAAATTCTTTCATTTGCCCATTTCTATTGTTTATATAATTGGTTTATAGTTTTGTTGAATTGTGCGAACAATCTTTGAGTATTTTGTTGCAGGAAATTGGTTTTAAATATTAAAGAGACATGACATAGCATTATTGCGAAGTAATTTTACTTAAAAAAATATATGGCTAACCTCATGTCGAGTTCTGCACCATTAGACCATTTGTAAATCCCAATGAATCCTCAATTTCCGAAGAAGAAACATGTTCTCTCTAACTCTTCAATCTTCTCATTTGCACCTTTTATATTAGAGATGTATAAGAATGTAAGGAAATGATTGACATAACAACAGCAATTAATTAACGTAATAACTCTAAGTAGATACTTGATCATCTTTTTAGGTAGGTTTTTTAATCTTACTGAAATTGAAAGTTACCGATTATAATGTTACGATTTATATTACATCGAATATATTAGCGCCACCGCGTATCTCAGTTGTAATCTCGTAAATTAAATATTGTTCATCAAATAATCGTCTTGTTGTCAGTAAATTTTTTTATTGTGTTGGTGGTGTTAAATGTCATGCATAATACATTCCATGCAGAGACCCGGCATCTCTGCATGGCATGTATTATGCTACCTCTACAAATAAGAATATTTTAGTGTAGACACCAAAATTAGTTGTAATTAATTTGAAAAAGAGTGAAAAGCCGCCAATTATTTTCTCATTTTCACTCCAAAGATTAATCTAGGTGGCGTGTTTGGCAGTTTTCTATTCTTGAAACTGGTCAGCCACTATATTTTCCCATTAATAGGAAGTTATTGTCAAGTGTGGTGGTTTGAAATTACACGGGGTTCCGCACATATAAACGTTGCAGTTCCATGTTAGTTTTCTTTTAAAATTTTAATACTCGTTAAATTTCATCAATTGATATTCAATTTAAATTGCTGAAAGGGTGCCTAGAACACCGTTGAATTCTACAGACCGTAGTATTCATTAATGAATTTTCGAAGAAAAAATCCATTTTCAATACTAATATTTCATGACCCTCTTTTAGTGGAAATCTATTTTTACATACGAATAATAAACTCAATATGCAGCTTTACAAAAAAAAACTTAACTTGAAGGACTGTATTTGTATGGTTGTTGATGCTCGGGATAGTTTGAGAGAAGAAAATTTAAAACGCGGATGGAGAAAATTGTGGCCTGAAGGTATAGAAGCAGAAAGCAGCAGAGAAAGAAGCAGAAAGAGAAATGTATGCAAGCTGAAGAATTAACTGAAGTTATCACACTTCTTAATACCATACCCGGCTTCGAAAATTGTGATATGGATGATGCTAACGAATTTTGAACGATGACGAAATTCTCATTGCTGTAACAGATAGTGAAGCAAAAAGTATCGAAGATTTTTTCAAATCTGTATAGGGTTGTTTGTATGTTACAAACGTATATAGTAGTAGCCTATTGAAATCTTTAAAGTTAATATATATGGTGCATATTTAGTTAAAATTTGTTTTTGTCGTTTTTTCCCTATGTTCGGAAATCCGAACGAATGGATAATCCGAACAAGGCTGAACATCAATTAGTTCAGATTATCGACGCTCAACTGTAGATTGAACGAAAGGTAGATTGAAGGTAATTGAACGAAACGAAATAGATACAGCTTAAATCCAAACAAATATCCAAGAAATACGCCGAAAGTAAAGTATGTTCCTTTCTGCTACTTATATGATATAAAATTTTCTATAGACTACTTTAGGAAGATGTGTATGAGTATTCTTATATTATTTAGCGAACGAAGAGGACAGAATAAATACTTTTATTAAAGAAAGTATGAATCAGATAATTGCCAACGCATGGAGTGAGTTCGAAAACAATGGGTGCTGTGAATGTTACCTTCCTCTACGTTTACGAACGAAGAACGGTGGTATTCGGGGTTTAAATTTTCTGTTTTGTCATAATGACAAAATAAAGACAAACCCACAAGCTATCATAACATATAAACAGCCTCACTGTTCGGGTAATTTCTCCCGTACCTAGAAGGTGGGATAATAAGCGTAACAATCATGTTTCAATTACGTAATGTGCTTTTCTCTAACGACTGTTCATAAATGCCTCATAGAAAAATAGCATAGTAACAACTTTATCGTGTTAATGGTTTTTCCACTTTAAATCTTTGGCACACCTATGGTTTTCAGTATGTTCTATAACATTTTATTATTACTGACAAATATAAGTTTCAGTAGAGTATTATCAGAAGTTTGATAATTTTTTTGGGATGTCATACTAAATACAAAAAAAGGTAAAGCTGGTAACATATTACATTCAAGGGTTTTCGAACTGACGTGTACGTGACAATTTTGCAACAGAATTTCTACATGGTCCGATCTTAGATTAAAAAGCTATTTTAAGAACTTTTCATGTCTCATGGGTGCGTAAATTCAGAACACTTTAAGAAGAGAAAACGAGGAAACCGTGTTGTGACTGAAGTGCTCGAAGAAAACGTCTGCTTGGCAATTGAAGAAGAGCCTTAGTAGTGTGATAAAATTATCGCCTCAGTTTAAGGTTTCTAGAAGTAGTTGCTATAAAACTTTGAAAGAAGAACAATTTAAACGCTATAAAGTACACAACTTTCAACAACTTCTAGAAAGAGACCATTTTCCCCGAATGGAATTCTACCGATACTAGATAAACAAAACTAATGAAAATCTAAATGTCTTAAATTCTCTAACGAGAAAACATATTTGCTAGAATATGGTTGAGAGTAAATTCTTTTTTCTTTCAAGAAACACACACGCAGCGGCCCCAAAATGTGAAGGTGTAGGTAGGAATAATTGGAAATCATATTATTGGGCTATTTTTAGAGAAGGACCATTAAATAGTCAAAAATTCCTCCAGCTGTTGACTGACACAATTCTTCCAGCTATACAATGAATTCTAATAAATGGCAGCACGATGGAGCTCCTCCTCATAATACCCGAGAAATTATAGAATTTTTAAACACTCACATTCTTCATGAATGGATTGGGCGATTTGGACTTCTAAAATAGTCAGCTAGAAGTCCAGATTTGATCCCTTGGACATTTTTTTATTGACATTATCTAGCTACTAAAGTGTTTGTTGGTATTAGAGACAGGCCTTAAGATTTAGAGAAACTGAAAACTAGAATGTTTCCAGCTTCTAATAGAATTAGTGTCCGGCAGTTGTAAAATGTAAGAAGACATTTTCAAGATAGATTGGGTGGTTGTTTAGCAGCTTTATTGTTAGCTCGATGTTTTTTTAGTGCTCTGTTGAAAACAATGTTTTCAGTTGTTACTGCTGTTTCTTTTTAAACAAATCCAATCCACTTGTTAGCCTTATCTAATATTTTACGACAACAATACATATGTTCTGTAACAGTTTCTTAGAAACAAGAAATTTTAGAAGTTGCATATTTGAAATATTTATCGGCGCCAACCGCTGTGTCTGAAAGGTATTTAAAATTTCCATTATTGCGGGCCAAATACCAACTGGACTACTTATGTAATTGAGCGCACCTACATACTTTCGATGTTTTGTTACATAGGTTGTGTATAAACTATTTAGTTATACATAAGTATCATGCTATAAACTTCCATTTGCAATGTTGAAATGACTTTATTACATCTATAATTGAAATTAAAATCCGTAACGGTGCGCTGTTTACAATGTCGTACTTGGATTACGTATTCTAAATCAGTATTTCAGCTTTAACTAATCTTCGCATATATTTACGTTTTATAACAATAATTGGCTGTTGTAGTGATTCGCTGTATGATAAAATAAACAATAGAAAATAAAACGATAATAGATACAAATCCCGTCCCTACTATTCCGTCTTCATGGGCAAGAAAGGAAAATCATGGGAAAGTTCATTTCGGAAGTTGGAACACCGAATAGCATTTGCATACGGTCCATGTTGTAAGGTGTGGTACGAAAATTCTCGTTTACTCCTTACAATCCTTTTATTTGCTCTTTTATACACAACTTTTATAAAAGTAAAATCAAGAAATTTATATGGTAACATTGATTATTGGTGAAATATTGAAAGTAGTTAGAGATAATACTTATAAAAAACTGAGAGAAGGGTAATCGGGGTCTTAATTTACGATACAAAAAGGAATTGGGAAAATGGTAATAACATTTAAAATAAGATCAAAATCACAGCACGTGTATTTAGTGCTAATCGAGGAAGAACAGAAGGAGGAACAAATATTACTAAACCATGTCAAGTGCTCAGCAAAGGCACATGAAACAATAAAGTAACTAAGAAAATTACTAAAATAAAACTGTAGCCCCCGTGTCAGTACGATGTTTGGTACGTTAAAGATTCTGGCCCAAGGTTGGAACACCTCAGTTCGGCAAAATTCTGGTAGAGTTTGTGTAATAATTATACGAATTGGTGCCTTTCTAGACGAGGTGATAAATAAAGAACGGTTTCAAGTAGCAGTACAATACTAACCTCTCTTTCCAAATTTGTTGGTTTAATATGTGTCTAATCATTTAATCATATATGTATTTTTAAAAGGACAATAGGCATATCTAATACATTATTTCGTTCAGAGAACGCTCAAAAAATTACTCTCTATATTAGAAAAAAGTGAAATTGAAAGTGATTTTGTGGATATTCTATAGTACCACCAGTAAGATATTCCGAAGATTTAATCGATGAAGATTCCGACGATGAAGAAGAACTAAATATAAATAATTTACCAGCCTCACAATTATATACTGAGGCTCAAATATTTAACAATCAAGATGATAGTGACTGGGATGACGAAGGCTTGCTAGGTTGTTTACTAAGAATACTGCAATAACTGTAAGACCAAATTCTTCTTGCATAAGAATTGATGAATTGGATATATTGGCATTTACGAAGCAGTGGCCATAAATATGTTCTTATTCTAACAATAATTCTCCGATAGGATTATTTGAACATTTTATAGATGATTATATTGTTAATATGTTCGTTAAATATACAAAATTATATGCAATGAATAAGAACGTCCCCGGTGATGTAACTAATGAAAAAATGGAAGTACCGCGGAGATAACTGAAAGTACATCACGGAACAGATTTGAATACATTTTGTCAAAAATGGGTTGCTGTGGTGATAAAAATTTAGGTAATCCGTCGCGATCGCAGTGAATGTGTAAGTCTGTATAGAATAAGGATAAGGTTTAAGAAATTATAGTTTCCTATTATTGCCCATATATTAGCGAAACAAAATACTTGGCAGCGGCATCGCTTCAGTAACACAATTGTTATTAAGAGGTTATAGAGAAAACCTTGGCTAATAGAAGCCAGCCGAAAATATAACCGACTAGATCACTTGATTACAACACAAGAGAAACTAACACAGCGCAGACATTGCCACCTGAAAGTGTCATGTTGTCTTGTGTGTGATGTTTTGTCTTATATGTTAAATATTTTATATATTATCATTAAAAATTCTAAACATATCATCCTTCTTTTCATGTTATGTCAGAGTTTATATTAAAATAAAGTAGTTCCTTATTCAAACTGTAATATACATGTACTTGTAAAAAAACGGCCCCTTTTTTATAAAAGAAATACAATATACAAATAAATATATATATATATATATATATATATTTATGTGTATATACCAATCATTACAACAAAATTTTAAAAATATAGAACCGCCGCCGCATGGAAAATAATCAGGCAATGTACTGTTCTAAATCTTTTGTGAATTTCTTTACTGGAAGATAAATTAGTACAGAATCTGCGCGATATTGCAAATAAGTTTAATGATTTCTTCATTTCATCTGCCACTGAAATAACATCGCAAATTGTGCAAACTAATCTTCCCATGAAACTTCAATCCCAACTATTTTCGATGTACGTTTGTCCATATACTCCTTCAGAGGTTAATTCTATAATCACCAACATGAAAAACAAATATTCTTGCGGTCCAGATAATTTGGCAATGGCTATCATTCGTGAGTTTGGAGTTTACTTGGCTGACGTCTTATCTTATTCAATTAATTTATCATTCACTGAAGGTACTTTTCCAGCTGTTCTCAAAACTGCTTCTGTAAAACCAATCCACAAAAATGGTAATATGAAAACCATAATAAACTATAGACAAATGGCATTGACATCAAGCATCTCGAAGATCTTGGAGTATTGCATGTTAGATCGTCCAAATATTTTCTTGACGGTTGTTCGAAGAGTATGCTCGCGAGATGTAGCTCGCGAACATTATTTATGGGAATGGGTTTACAACAGGGATCTGTTTTAAGTCTTGTTCTTTTTAATTTATATATAAACGATATAGTTTTATTTCTGTTGGAAATATATAACTATTTATGCGGATGATGTATCTGTTTTGGCTTTTGATCGTGATGCTTCCAATATATCTAACCGTCTATTAGAAGTTTTAATACGGTGGTTCTCTGAAAACAAGTTGTCGCTTAATTTAGAAAGAGCAAAGTACATGGTATTTCACACAAGACAGACAAGTGAATTTTGGAAACCTGGTAATGGATGATACTCGGCTGCAGCAATCTTATGTATCTAAGTTTCTGGGTATTACTTTTGAAGGAAGAAAAAAATCGATAATTTATAATACAATATTATGTATATACATAATCTTATTGTATTTGTGTTATATATTGTACATATTGTATTATACATTATCGATTTCTTTCTTCCCTATTTTTGTGTACGCTAACAAATGTGCTCAGTATATGCCCGAAACGAACTACGTTACTGTTATAAAGTATATAAGGATTTTGTTCTAAATTCGTCACTTACAAAACGTTTCGATATTAGCTTGCAGCTGCGTTACCTTCAAGATTGCAATTCATACGTTATACATCTTCATAAAATGCGGAAACTTTCATAATTTCGTCCGGAGTAGAAGGTTAAAACACGCCTATCTTAACTATGCTGTTTATACGCTCAAGATTTATTCTTTCATATAACCGACTTTGAGTGAGCAGCTGCTGAAAGCTATGCGTGGTAACCTTCGATACATTTAGCAAAAGATATATCGAAATCCATATTCCCACGTATTTACTCAGAAACTAATAAAGATAAAAAAATAATGAAATTGATATTGTATATCAAATCTTATCGTGTCGTCATAACACTTTTCCTACTTTATTTGCTTTCTAGTTTATAATCCCTGAATTTTTTTTTTCGTTTTCGCGTTTTTTCACGATAGTATATTCAGGTACAGTGTGTTCCATTAAGAAAAAATTGCTTCCCTTGAATTGATCATATATTAGATCTTGTATTCTGAACATCTCGTATGTCATAAACTAAATATTGTATTATTACTAGAAAGCAGTGTTGAGCGTTCATTAATTACAAATTAATTGAATTACGTAATTAAATAGCAAGTAACTAATTGCCATATACAGATAAATATGGTATATATGGTGGAGTAAAATATTTTTGTTCCATAAAAAAATTAATTGCGGAGAATAAAGAGAATAATCCTAAGTATTTTTATTTTCAAGAAGCCAGTGAATCTCGACATAGAGAACGAAGACCACCATCAAAAGAAAAAGGACACCGGATATTTTTAGAGTAAAAAAAGTAAACCATTCTCAAGATTTGCTGTCGTCGATAAAAGACAAAAAAAGAAGCTGAGCTCTTTCAAAACAAAAGTATATTGACACTAAATAAAAGTTATGGCAGTTGAATATTGATAACACTCTGAACCTATTCAATTACTTCGTAATTAAATTATTTTGTAAAATTGAAACTGCTCAATGTTTCGGTTAAATGACTTTGTAATTGAATGTGTTCAATTACTTCGTAAATACATTGTAATTCAATTACAACGTAACAAATTTTTATTACAGCAATTTATTTATATTTGTAATATTTAATTTTCAAACATCTACATATCTTCTTCATATGAGATATTACTCGTTAGTATTATCTCTTGTAGGTATATACATATATGTAGGTGTATAGCAGGACCGCATAGTTAACAGTAATTTTAATTAAGGTTACAATTACAGTTACGCAGAAATTGTAATTAAAGTTGATAATTAAAATTTACACCGTAACTATAATTAAAATCAACAATTGCAATTAGTAACTTTTTGCCCAACACTGTTAGAAAGTATTAAATTTTCATTGTTTCCGGTACAAATATAATGTAAATTCATTCAATTGTACTTCTTATATGTAATTTTAAAGAGTATATTGTAAAAGAAAAAAGTAACAAAAATCAAAATGACTTAAATTTAATAAAAAAGCATCAGAAAGTATCTAATTCCATAAAAGAAAAGTTGGTTATGACTTCCGGTGTAACAGGAATTTGTTTTAAATTTTTATTTATATTTTGTTTTTATTTGACCTTTATTTTATTTTTGTTTTGTCTTTATTTTCTTTTTGTTCCACTTTTATTTTGTTCCTATTCCTAAATTCTTAACTTGGTCGGGAAAAATGCATTCAGTCAAGAATAAGTTAAAATTTTGATGTTGAGCGTTTTTAAAATCAATAAAAACGTGAAAAGGTAAACTAACATAAAGACATTTCTAAATCACTAATTCAGTGCTTCGTAGTACGTTTTTTTTTTAGTGAGGTTATGGTCCAACGGGGTATATAAGCTTTTAGAGCTTATACACCCCATTGCTGCAAATTGTGTGTGTAAAGTGTTTCATGGCCTCTATTACCCCCTCACAGTAAAGGGTGAAGCGCAGTTAATTGTACCTTAACAGCGGATGGTGAATCGGGAATGTAACGGACCCACTAAAAAAATGTTTTTGATCCTAGAGGGACTCGAACACCTAGCATCTAACTTTACCAAGTCCAGCGCAGACCCACTTACTATTAGACCACCGAGCCGTAAAGTCTCATTAATAACTAAAGTTAACCGCTTCATTGACATTGTATATTGTTTTAATGTTGTTAAAAATGAAATTTGGGGTGAGTCTTCTATTTCGACATCGATATAAAAAAACCAGTTCGTTACTAAACGAAGCAAGTTTCCTGTTGGCATCCATGTATCTGAAGTAAAGGAAACTCTAGGAGTGTGTTGCACACGTGAAAACAATGTAAAAAAAATATGTCATATGTTCTTTTCCGATCTTCATTTATTAAATAAATGAAAGTCGGATAAAAATATATGAGCTGTTGTTTATTATTTTCGCGCGTACAACACACTCCTGGAATTTGGCCCATTTCTCTTGACTTGCCTGTATAATATTATATACATGTATTAAGTATGCGTTCAAATACATGTAGGATTATAAGTAAAATTGCATTCTGTTGTGTACTAATTGTAAACTAGAAGAAATTGAAATTTTAAATATATTTTAAACGTGTGGTTATATTTTCAATGCAAGATATAGATATGGAAATATATTCGAAAATCGTGAATTCTAAAGTTACCTACACACGAGCCCTTTTTTAAGGTATTACATGCCGTTTTGTGACGCCCAAAAATTTGAATTGTACACGTACGACAGTTGATCTAATCCTTATTAAATTAAATTTTGCGTCTTATCAACGTTGATATTTCTAGAACCTTTAACGGCACTTTCTGACTTTTCAGGGAGGAATTTGCAGCCGCTTGCTTGCATCGTCTACATATAAACAGACATCGGTCTCGTGGACGTTAACTAGATGGCTATTCATATAAATTTACATATAATAATCGGTCGAAAATTAAGCTTTGGGATACTCTGTACGTTATGTTTTTGAGGGTGGACCGGGAATTTTTCCAATTGCACTACCTGCATTCTGTTGTTGAGGAAAGATTCTATTAAGCCAAATTGCTGACTTATCCCATATAAATTTAGCTTTCTCAATAGAATATCGTAATCTACGGAGTCGAAGACTTTTGCTAAGTGTAACATATTTATTTCTGCGCGCATATTTGTATCGAAAGTATCTTAAATGCGTCCGAGCATCCTTGGGAAGCTACCCTGCTTTAGACACTTGTTGAAATTAGTCGCCATAAGCATGCTGGGCGCCCCATCCAGTTGTTTCGGGAATCTCTGGTGCCTTTGCTTAGTATTTCACTTGATTCAACCCCTGTATTTTTTCAAGCAGTTTTATAATTTACATAATGCTTTTATTTCCACAGAAACCTATTTATTAGATTAAATGCTGGGCGCCCCATCCAGTTGTTTCGGGAATCTCTGGTGCCTTTGCCTTGTAAATTCTTCATGACATTCTGCACTTCTTTTGGTGTAACAGTTTAAATAAGAATAAATAATATACAAAAACTAAAAATTTAATATGCAGATGTAAAAAGACACAAACAATAAATAATATACAAAAAGTAAAAATTTAATACGCATTTAGATTTAAAACGTTGTGTCCGATTCTGAAAAATAATTTCATTCAAGGTCCTGAGAATCGGAACCGCTTGTACCTAAGCTTCTGCTTCTAACACTGCTAGGGCTAGCTGTTGTAGTTTCGTCATCGTCTGCGTCACATCCTTCTTTTTCAGATGAATAGGTACTTCCGCCACTGCTTGTAGTACTTCCGTGAGAATGCCCGCATCTAGGACGGTTCCTCTTTTTAATTGTCTTTTTGTTTCTTTCGGTAGTGACTTTTGTACTTGTGTTTTTCTTTTTGGGCTTTTTAGTTCTCGATTTCTCTCCTTGCACCTGTTCTGCTGCGTTTATGTAAGGCGCTTTTTCACCGTCACCCATATTACGCCACATTTCACCCGCCAGTTTGCAAATTAACGCTTGTGATTTACTTTGACTTTCCGCTAGCTGTCTGAAATTCCTTAAAAAGTTGACAAAAGGATTTCTGCTCACCAATTCACTTCGAGATTTTGATCTTGATTTGCTCGCTCGGTTGCTCCTCCGACCATCTTGGTTTCTATTTTCCATTCTAGAATTTCATTAAAATGTTTCGCCTTAATTCATTAAACGATCATTATCATTTATGTGTCACTACCACTGTGGCTCTAATTTGTCAAATTTTCAAGTACGATATGGTTTCCGTGGCTACAATGTTTAATTTAGAATTTCAAATACTGTACATGAGATAATAATACGAGCACCAATACAGGACACAATTAATAAATTTAATTCGAAGCAATGTAATTAGATTTTTTAAGAATAAAGGTTGTCCTACCATAATGCGTAAAGCAGAGACAAAAATAAACTATGGAAAAATCAAAATGTTGGTTAATATCCCAACCTATTATTTGCTAGCGACATGTACTGACTTTTTATGCTAAATAGTTTTTGTTTGTATTGTCACGTCGTTGATTTTTGTAATGATATACGTAAGTACATATACATGTAACAGTCTTGTTGAGTTTAGTTTTTGGCGTACACAGATTCAGAAAGTGAACTTTATCTTCTTAACTATGTCTGAATTAAATTGTTTTTCAATGCGTTTAAAAATTGTATGGTTGCCGGAATTAAATAATTTTTTTCCAAAATTTTATATAAAATGATGAACGGTGTGTTTAGTTTATTATTGTACTACTAAGATATCTGAAGAGAAGACATCAGTTAATGATAGTAATTGATGTAAGACCAGGAAAGCAGCTTATAGAGAAGACTCTACAAGCTGCTTTATCATGAAAATGCGGTCTTGCACGCTATATTTCCTTCTGAAATCGCTTCTTAACTATGTCTGAATTAAATTGTTTTTCAATGTGTTTAAAAACTGTATGGTTTATATATAAAAGAATGAAGAGTATAACACGAAACACCGGCGTGAAAAGAGCTGCCAAAGATACCAGCTAGTTTTTCCGATGATACCCGATCGTCAAGTGGCGACCGTAGTACAGCAGCAAACTGGAGAAATAGAAAAAAATCACACCGACCGAAATTCAAATGTTATCAAATACTTATGCCCCAAATAAAATTCGCATTCCTATGTCGTCCTACCACTGAAATACAGCTGACTTACAAAGGGGGCCAGGGGCAGTTTGCCTACGACCCTTACACAAAAAAGTTCATATCTCGGGTCGTCCAAGACATATCACGTACAGATTCCGCAGGCACGACCCATATTTAGATGTCATTCCACCACCGTAATACCATTGACTTACAAAGAGTCCAAGGGGTAATTTACCTACAATCCTTACACAAAAATGTATAAAGGTCCTTTTTCTAAGTTAACATATAACCGATCATAAATTGAATTTTTGTCCCTATAATTCTTACTATTTTATATATCTATTGCAATAATAACATATATATTACAACTAGAATTACAGTACTAGAGTTTTTTTTTCTTTTACTACGTTTTAAAAATGCCATGATTGTTAGGAATTTCTAAAATATCACTATACGAAATACTAGGCATTTCTTTACTTATAAATATAATTATGTCTTTTACCAGTTTCTTCTCCATGCAATTCCGGGAATGAAATCTATAAAATACAAGCACCTAAGAAGTCAATACAAATTTAACAAGAACGTGTTCTTAAAGAATATTGACTAAGAGATGACAAGTCATTCACCTATTAAAAAAATATAACAGAAAGTTTCTTTCAGCAATCTGAATTTATAAATTGTGAAGTAAGTTACTTGTGGGATATTACAACTAACAGAAAAAGAACTACGTATCCTTTACAATATCATTAGGGTATATATATACATATATAATTTTTCACTGCAAACTCCTACTAAAAGCTGCAGTAGATTTTATATGTATATAAAAAGTATAACGCAAACACAATGAACACCCTCTGCTCACAAAGCTTACTAAAAATTAGCTAATAATGTGCCAATCGCAGTTAACTGTAAAAGCAAATAAACCACAATTAGATTGTTTAACATGTTTTATGCAGCACCGTTAAAAATCGTTACGATGGAACTCGCTCTATACTACAACATGTGAATTAGCAGGTAAAAGCATTACTTCACAATAAAACCAAATGAACACAGCATCGACTAAAATTCTTCATAATTTCCACTGCAATTATTGAATATTTAGCCACCCGTCCATGTTTTTTCCCCAGTTAAACCAAATTTATGCATCTGTTTACTTTCTATCCCCTCTTAGCAATAACATTACCGACAACTGTTTCAAAGATGAATAATTACTATTTTGGTAGTAAATAGTAATGAAGTAAATTTGTAGTAACGGTAAAAGTAAATAATAGAGCTCACAAGAAGAATAAAATAATGAATAAAAAATGATAATCTTTTACAAGAAAAATACGAGATATAAATTTTTATGTGTAAGGGTTGTAGGTAAATTACCTCTGGGACCCTTTGTATTACGGTGGTGGAACCACATCTAAATATGTGTTGTGTATGTCGAATTTCTAAGTGATATGTGTTGGACGACCCGAGATATGAATTTCTCTGTGTAAGGGTTGTAGGTAAATTACCCCTGGGATCCTCTTTTCACGCCGGTGTTTCGTGTTATACTCGTCATTCGTTTATATATAAACCATACAATTTTTAAACGCATTGAAAAACAATTTAATTCAGACATAGTTAAGAAGATAAAGTTCACTTTCTGAATCTGTGTACGCCAAAAACTAAACTCAACAAGACTGTTACATGTATATGTACTTACGTATATCATTACAAAAATCAACGACGTGACAATACAAACAAAAACTATTTAGCATAAAAAGTCAGTACATGTCGCTAGCAAATAATAGGTTGGGATATTAACCAACATTTTGATTTTTCCATAGTTTATTTTTGTCTCTGCTTTACGCATTATGGTAGGACAACCTTTATTCTTAAAAAATCTAATTACATTGCTTCGAATTAAATTTATTAATTGTGTCCTGTATTGGTGCTCGTATTATTATCTCATGTACAGTATTTGAAATTCTAAATTAAACATTGTAGCCACGGAAACCATATCGTACTTGAAAATTTGACAAATTAGAGCCACAGTGGTAGTGACACATAAATGATAATGATCGTTTAATGAATTAAGGCGAAACATTTTAATGAAATTCTAGAATGGAAAATAGAAACCAAGATGGTCGGAGGAGCAACCGAGCGAGCAAATCAAGATCAAAATCTCGAAGTGAATTGGTGAGCAGAAATCCTTTTGTCAACTTTTTAAGGAATTTCAGACAGCTAGCGGAAAGTCAAAATAAATCACAAGCGTTAATTTTCAAACTGGCGGGTGAAATGTGGCGTAATATGGGTGACGGTGAAAAAGCGCCTTACATAAACGCAGCAAAACAGGTGCAAGGAGAGAAATCGAGAACTAAAAAGCCCAAAAGGAAAAACACAAGTACAAAAGTCACTACCGAAAGAAACAAAAAGACAATTAAAAAGAGGAACCGTCCTAGATGCGGGCACTCTCACGGAAGTACTACAAGCGGTGGCGGAAGTACCGATTCATCTGAAAAAGAAGGATGTGACGCAGACGATGACGAAACTACAACAGCTAGCCCTAGCAGTGTTAGAAGCAGAAGCTTAGGTACAAGCGGTTCCGATTCTCAGGACCTTGAATGAAATTATTTTTCAGAATCGGACACAACGTTTTAATTCTAAATGCGTATTAAATTTTTACTTTTTGTATATTATTTATTGTTTGTGTCTTTTTACATCTGCATATTAAATTTTTAGTTTTTGTATATTATTTATTCTTATTTAAACTATTACACCAAAAGAAGTGCAGAATGTCATGAAAAATTTACAAGGCAAAGGCACCAGAGATTCCCGAAACAACTGGATGGGGCGCCCAGCATTTAATCTAATAAATAGGTTTTTGTGGAAATAAAAGCATTATGTAAATTATAAAACTGCTTGAAAAAATACAGGGGTTGAATCAAGTGAAATACTAATCATGAAGACAAGGGTCACTTTTTTAGATATAAACCTTTAATATGTAAAATGTAAAATATAAAAATGTTTACATCAATTAGTTGATTTTCCTTCTGTTACATTATGCTGCCTTTTGCAAACTTAGTAGGCAATTAGTAGTCCTAGTACTTTAGAAATAGATTCCCTTGAAATATTACAAAAAGTGCGAATAAATTAGAAATACTTTAAATGCTATATTTGTTAAGCATTCTCTCAATTATTTACAGAACTTTCAAGCATTTATGGCATAAATTTCAATGCTAAAGCATTTAACATCACTACTGGTAACCTGTTGCCGTGACTAAAGCGCATGTCGCATGGTCCTATAGAAAAAAACTATGTTTTGGGTGCTTCAAATAGGTTAAGGCGTCTTCTACTTCTAGCGCTAGCTTTGGCGTTCTCCATATTAGTTAGCGGGAAAAAAAATCGCTAACTAATGTGGCTGACGCTAGATCTAGCGTTACAAAGCAGTGGGGTGAGCCGTAACAACTTAAATTCATAAACTCATATCTTTATGTGCGTACTATAAAAATATTGAACTAAAAATATTTTTTCTTTACTTCTTTTTACATCACTGAAGAATTTAGACAGTAAACTGCGAAATTTTGTAATAGTTTCATTATGAAGTTCTCCTTCAAAAAATATTTATCATTTATTTATAATGTCCATTTGTTCTTCATTTTTAAATTAAAATAAATTTGAAGCATTTTATTAATAGAATAACAATTTTCATCTTGTAGTGTACTTGATAAATTAAAATTAATGCATTCTTACTTATTTCAATCTTAATTTATTTAAAGTTTCAATGCACATGTATCAAATAATCAATTAATTATGTTAAATTTGTTTTCTACCTTTATGATTTCTTTATAAAATGTATATAGTTGCTTTTTCTTTTAAGATGATGTTAATAATAATACGTTAATCCTAAATTATTTGTTTTGACTTTTTATAACATGCATAAATCGAAAAATATCAATTTAGTATGCACTAATTATACACATAGAATAGTACTTAGTAGATCACGTACTCGAATACTGTGGCACTGGAACACTAAAATACTTCACTATTACCCTCTACCATAAACACTTCACTGATAGTGAAGGTACGTTTCGATAGCTAAGCTATCGTCTTCAGCAACAATACTGAACTACTACTAACTAAGCCAAGAACTAATTTATTTATACAAAATATCGTTACGGTTTACTGACCGCGGTCACGCGACCGTTAACAAAGAGAAAAGGCTGGAACTTAACGGCCCTAAATCTGAATTCATTAAATTGTTTTTGTTTTTGTAAATTAAATGGAATTAAGAATTATAAATAATAGAGCGATTTGTTCGGTCAAGCAATGTTGGTTAAATTCAGAAATTAAATATCAGTATTTCAAAATTAGTCAATTAGAATTAGAAGCCTATAGCCTACATCTTAAATTAACTAAAAACATCTGTAGTATAGAACATTGTGAATGGGTTAATTATCTAAACAAGATAGCAGATATTATTGATAAAAAAGTTTCAGATAAAGAGAAATTCACAAGAAAAAGCTTTCAAAACTAATCACCTTAAATAATCCAAAACCTGTTGAGGCAGTCACTCCACATGAACTAGTGAAGAATGAGTCATCGCAGTCTTTTAGTAAGGAAGAAATAGGCTTATTAAACAAAAGCTTGAAATATAACCTGAAATTTAATAAGCCCCCGGTTGATGAAATTATAGTGGGCATAGAAAACCCGATTAGTGGGTTTGATGATAATATAAAAAACTTTATACGTACAGCTTGTAAAACACAAATTTTAGAAAACAAGCAACGATATATGTCCAACGTTGCACGCGAAATCATTGCTAAAAGATTAAGAGACAAAAACTGTTTTTATGTGAAATCTGACAAAGGTAATACTGTAGTCATTTTAGATAAGGAAGATTATTTCAATCGAGTTAATACAACATTGTCAGAAAGTTAACTAAAAATCCTCTGTCTAAAATGATCACTGAAACCAAAAAGACTATGCTAGATCCTGAGGGACAGTTTAAGGTATAGACTAACGGTATCAACCCTGTGTTATCTAGGATGTACTGTCTACCTAAGATACTCAAGCCAGGAAACAGCATGAGACCCATTGTTTCCAACATCAACAGTCCTACTTATTTGCTCTCCAGGTGGTTATCTGACAAATTGAACAAATTACCAGTACAGATTGCTGATTTGTCAGTTAAAAACTCGTTAAATACGCGTTTATTGAGAAAATTAAAGACATTGAGCTTACTGAGAACAAAGTTTTAATTTCTTTCGATGTAAGTTCCCTGTTTACTAGCGTTCCGGTCAATTTAACTTTGGAATATTTGGAGGAACTTTTGTTTGATAACCAGATGGATAGCTACACCAGACTTTGTATGAGACAAAATTTTTTCCAGATCAACAACACATTTAATCAACAAGCTGATGGAACGGCAGTGGGTAACAGCTTATCTCATTTTATGGCTAACCTCTTTATGGGTAAATTCGAAACTAAACTTTGGACTATTTTCCCCGGGTTTGGATTAGATATGTCGATGATATTTTTTGCATCTTTGACACCAGCAACTGTTCAATAATCGATTTCTTGAAACAACTGAATTCTAAATTTCCCTCTATTAAATTTACCCACGAAGATGAAAAAGACAATAGGATTCCTTTCCTTGACATGTTAATGATAAGAAATAGAAATAAGTTAGAAATAGACGTGTATAAAAAATTTACTAGTAACAATAGATTTATCCCACAAGATTCCAATCATTCATGGGAACACAAACTTTCGGCTATTAACTTTTTGGTGCATCGTTTGCTTAATTTTCCTTTAACTAAAGACCGGTACCAAAACGAACTCAAAGAGATTATCAAAATTGCCAACTTTAACGGATTTTCTGAAGAGGTAGTCTATAACTATTAGGAAACATAAAAATAGGATAAGTATTAGAAATGTAACCACTTTAGAATATAATAACAATAGCAATAAAAAATTTGTTAAACTACCCTTTTTCCAAGTTACACGAGGGAATAAAACTTGTTCTAAAAATTAGAGCTTTTACTATTATCATAATGTAATCAATTTTCAAAAAAATATTGTCTATGTTAATATATGAATACAATTATGGTCTTTCTAACTAATATCGATACGCAACGACCAAATTAAGAAACTATATAAAAACAACACTAGATGATAAAATAAAATATAAACTCTTGAAAGACCAACGGTATAAACTATTTTGCGTAAGTAGTGTAGATAAACTATTTTGGGATCTTTTGCAGGTCAACCCTATTTCGGTGACAGATTAGGTTGCAAACAACAGTATAGAAAATACAGAATTTTCGCCAACAAATAAAATTAAAGCGAATAAACTTAAATTCAACAAAGTATTAGATTTTCTTTTATGAGATATAAAAGTTCCCATTTTAACATATGATACAACATAAGATAACATAAGGTGTCAGCTTCCTTCTAATTTGTCTTGTAAATATTTTTGCATGTGTACTATCATGGTAACTGTTACTGTTGGACTTTGATGTAAACAATTTACATTAAGTATTTTTTCTACTAATTTGGAACGGTTACTACCATTGTCAAACATATGAACACATGAAAATAACTAAAGTGTATCACCCTGTAGCACATTCCTTAAAACCATATATCTTCTACCACAAAAACAAACTACCTTAATAGCATTTTTTTGAAAATGGATATTTGAATATAACTGGAATTTCTAAACAATGTTTAGTGGGTATAATATTAATCGATATTTTTAGAAATGAGTCTACTCTGTTAGCAATATTTCTAAATTTGGCTTGTTTCTGCTCTTAAATTGACCAGGTACATATATTATAAATGTCACAACCAGCGCCATCATTTAGCGTCTAATTTAATTGGGAATAATAACGGTAATAAACAGTAAATCGGAATTTCTTTGAATTCACCTTAGATATTAATTTTACACCAGCTGGTAGTTGGTCAGTTAATTTTATTTATTGTATTTTATAACTTTTGTTCATCCTAACTGTAGGGGGGAAATTAAGGAAGAGACTTATTTCATAAAATATGTTATTTATTTTTCATACTGTATTCTATATAAAATATACGATACCTTTGTAAAATGTATACCAAACATTTTTCACTGAATAGCATAGTGATACATTGCTTGTCCCGTGACAATTGGAAACTTCGTTATAACTATTACACAACATATTCAAATTTTATATTTTCTTATAACATAATTCATAAAAAAAATTGTTCTCCTAAAAATTCCGTGTTTGAAGGAGTTAAAGAGAAATTTCTATGTATGTATACAGCGTAGTGACTCGGCAATCAACTTTCTTATTTTAATATTATTTCGTCTTTCGTTTCTCGATGCAAGATAGACCAATGTAATATAGTTGAGTGTAGGCTTTCACGATCGTAATCCATGGTAGAAATGTCTTTCGGGTGATGTCGTGTAGTTAATATTTTACTTGACGTTTCGCTGACCATCCTGTCAGCTCTTCAGAAGATTTCTAAAGACTCCTGTTGTTGTCTTTTGCTCCTCGTTATATATCCTATTTCTGTTCCGCTTTGCTGATCCATAACCGTTCTGCTTTGCTGATCCTTAACCGTTCGGTTCCGCTGAATCGCGTCCTTCGTTGTATGACGACTCCGTAGTGTTAACCTCCACATGTTGCTGATCTTGTATCCATCTTCGCGATTGAAGTTGTTGGTGTTCTTCATTATTTCTATGGATTCGCGTATTATCCTCGGATAGTAGTGGTTGGTCCTGCCTAATACCTTAACGTCGCTGTAGCTTATGCGGTGGTCTCCTTGTTGGTGCAGGTGTTCTGCTACTGCAGATTTTTCAATATGCCTAAGGCGTGCGTCTCTCTATTGCTCTTTCATTCTGCACTGAATACTCTGTTCTGTTTGACCGATGTAGCTTTTTTCACATTGGCATTTCAGTTCGTATATGCCTTTTGCTCGTAGTTTTGGTAACACGTCCTTGTTAGGAGGAAGTAGCTGGTCGATTTTGGTCACCGTGTTGAAACGTGTGGTGATGCTTTTCTCCCCTACGGTCTTTTTTAGCCTGTCGGTGACTCCGGCTATGTACGGAAGGTACGTGTATCCTGCTGGTTGTTGTTGGTCTTCGTCTTTTCTCTGCTCTCGTGGCTTCTTTATATCTTTTGTACTGTAACCGTTTTTCTGCAGGGCGTTTTTGACGTGTTGTATTTCGCTATTCCTGTGATGTTTGTCGCTGATTTTCTCCGCTCTTCTTAATAAAGCGTTGATGAGGGATCTCTTCTGTTGAGGATGATGGTGAGATGTTGCATGCAGGTACCGGTCTGTGTGGGTCTTCTTATGGTATACACCATGCCCCAGTTTGCTGCTGTCATTGCGCTCCACTAGGACATCTAGGAAAGGTAAGGTGCCGTCTTCTTCAATTTCCATGGTGAAGTTAATATTTGCGTGTTGTCTGTTGATGTGTTGCAGGTATTCCTCTAGAGTTTTTGGTCCATGTGGCCATATCACAAAAGTGTCATCTACATATCTGTACCAGCATTTAGGTTTCATCCTGCTAGATTCGATGGCTTCTTGTTCGAATGCTTCCATAAAGATGTTGGCGATTACAGGTGACAAAGGAGATCCCATTGCAACGCCACTCGCTTGTTCGTAGAATTCTCCGTTCCACAGGAAGTAGGTCGAAGTAAGGCAGAGTCTCGCCAAATTAATCAGATCCGGTTGTAGTCCTTTTGGTATTAGTTGTTGCCTGATGATTTCTAGTGTTTCTTCCACTGGTACATTGGTGAAGAGTGATCCGACGTCGAAAGATACCAATAAATCTTCTTTTGTTATTTCGTGTTGTTGTAGTATCTCGATGAAATGTTCGGAGTTCTTCACAAAGCTTTTGGTGTCGGAGTATTGTGCTAGTTGTTTTGCGACATATTTGGCTAATTCGTAGGTAGGTGAGCCACATGTACTGACGATCGGTCTGAGAGGGTTGCCAGGTTTGTGTATCTTTGGTAGTCCGTACAGTCTTGGTGGTCGGCTTTCTGATGGTAATAGCCTTCTTTGTTCTTCCTTTGGGATTGATGATTCCTTAATAGCGTCTCTGGTTTGTTTTTCTACTTTCGCGGTTGGGTCCCTGTTTAGTTTCTTGTAGTGATCCGGCAAAAGACAACAACAGCAGTCTTTATAAATCTTCTGAAGAAGCTGACAGGAAGGTCAGCGAAACGTCAAGTAAAATATTAACTACACGGCATCACCCGAAAGACATTTCTACAATGTAATATAGATTTCGCATTATTCATTATTTCGCCCTCAGTTGCCTAAATACAGAGATATGTATTTCGTCTAGAGATCATGAAGTTAAATTCAATGTACTTTATACTACTTAGACATGGTATGTCCTAAATATATCCCGGATGTTCTGTATTGGGCATTTTGCCGAATTCAAACACCGGAAACATTGTCTTTTAAATGGTATCATATATTTTTTCTGGGTTCAATATTGCTTGCTTGCCAATACAGATATTGGCGTTGACGTCTTAATATTAGCTCTAAATGTTGGACTCTAAAAACTATTTCCAGTCAGAGCCAAAGGATAACACCGTGAAAGTTTGAAGTGAGTAACATTACGTGATGTAAACATAATTTTCATTTTGAAATATAAGATTTACATTTTAAAATGATGACATGCAATTCAATTTAAATTTACTCTGAATAAACTTAGTAACCTTTATTTTAACTTGCTTTGCAATAATCGTTAGTTTTTTACTTATTTACGTCTCTACAGTGGACCTTATTTTGAGATAATGTACATTTAAGGAAATAGCTGGACAAATAGAAAATTTACAATCACTAAAATAATTTGTAACATTTTGATTTGTGTTAGTGTTGTTCTAGCAGCTCAGTATGTATTATTGCCGTATCGAAGCTGCTGCAATCCGAACCAAGACCCAGGGTAACTGGAATCATCGGCTGCGTTATCCATACTACTAGTGACTTTCTTTCTACTGACATAAAAATTAGAAAGAAGTATTGTATCAATAGATCGTTGCAGCCTATGAACATTTCACAGAAGTATGTACAGAATGGCAATACATAATGTGAGCATACATTACGACTAATAGAAATTTTCAAGCTTAATATAAGATCTATATTTTAAAACCACGACATGTAGTTTTATTTAAATACACAATGAATAGCGGTAATAAACTTTGTTTCAATTTGTATTGCAATTAAAATAACAGTTGAAATACGGCAGTGTCAGTGTTTTCTTTGCTGTTGGAGAAACTAAAGAAATAATAATACGCAAAATAAAGTGGGTGCCCAATCCGCTACTTGTTCGCCTCCCTATATATACTTTTAAAACGTACTATTTCTTACGTCACTGGGATAAATACAGTAAACAATACAATTAAAGTTATGCACAAATTTTTATTAGATACGTAACAAAACATTTTTTTTTTATTATATGTTAGTGCAAAGAATTTTTGACAATTACTGATATTGTCATTTAAGTAAACTGATTAATTCAATTTCCATCTACGAACACTGCTTTATATGTTAAGTAGACATGTTAAATGGTCAGTATGTTACGCTGAACCCAAATTTAAAATTAATAGGGTAAAAATATTGCACTCTTGAATAAATTTAACAATCTAATGGTTAAATTATTTTATTTAATATTCGCACTCAACAGTAATTATTCGGAAATCATAAGGTAATTTTTTTTTTCCATTCACCATTGTACTTTTCTTTTTCTTTCTTCCACCGTAATGCTTTTATTTCCTGTTAGACATTAGGAAGTGTTAGTAATATAACTTTTTTTCCTTCTCTTTTTTTGATATTACATTATTTTGTATATATATACATATATATCTAGATATATATATATATTTTTTTTTTTGTATACTGTATTTAATTTCGTTTGTTTTTATATTTTGTCCTGTCATTGGATTTTTTTTTTGGGCAATAAAGTTTATTATTACTATTATTGTTAATTTAATACTTTTTATTTACTTGATTATTTTGTATCTTTTTATTTTTAGAAAATAAAACCTTTTATTCAATCCCGTATTCGATTTTCTAAAAGCATGGCTATTGTTATATTAGTGATATGAAAAGTTGTATAACAGTTCACATGTCTGTGGTATTATTACGAATTAACATTTTAAGGTTACAGTAAATTTGTAATTCTGTCTATTTCTCGTTTTTCTCTGTTGTCGCTTACCCCTTGTAATACTTGAATGCAAGATAAATCTATCGTTTTCATCTGAAAATTTAGAACATAAAACCGGTTGTAAATATTTGGCAAGCATACGTGCAGTTAAATTGTTGAATCAGTTTTTGTTTGCGCATGCGTATATTAATCAAAATTAACCTCTGTCCCTCAAAGTAATGAGTGAGGTCTGTAATTTAAGTTGAGCAAGAATTAAGATGTACTTAATCCACCAATTTCAACATTACTTCATATGAGTGTACAGTTGTACCGAAAAATATCGGCACGCATGTGTCGGTAAGTACATTCTGTGAGTTACGGGGCTGCTAGCAATGAGGTTGGCTAGGTCTACCGATGTACTGAATAATATTTTTCAACTTGTAATATATTTGATAGGTGTAAAATTAATGCATTCTTACTTATTTCAGTGTTCATTTATGTAAGGCTTCTATGCTCACGTATCAAATAATTTTATGCTAAATTTGTTTTTTACCTTCATGATTTTTTATAAAATGCAAATAGTTGCTTTATTAAAGATTATATCAATAATAAAAGCATACGTTAGTCTTAAATTATTTGTTTTGATTGAAAGAAACAAAAATCTGCTGTACACTAATTATAAGTGCATATACTAACATCAATTCAATATAATGCACGTAAAATACTTATGATAATTCGAAAATTACCCTAGAGCGGCTACGCATATCTGGCCATTCAGTACCACACAGTGTTACTTCTAAGGCCGTAACTCACCGAATATTTCATTTGTCGTGTCAATTTAGGATATTTTCTGATCGCTGCTGACCAGTGTTATTCCTAAGTTTAATTTATTTCTAATAGCATTTTGTTAAAGAGCAATAGATTCTTAGAAAAGGTAAAAAAATCTAAACATAAAATATATATTGAAAGAAATTTATAACCAGAAATATTTGTTACACATTAGTTCCCAGTTTATTCACCAAATGTTATATCATTATTGTTATATCATAAACATCTATAAACGCAGATCTCAATCACCTCATTCATCAACTAATCTATACGTTAGCTATGATAGGGGTTATTCGATTGCTATAAACATAATGCAACGATGTGATAGATGATATATAGATAAGATAATATTGAGTGTAGGCTTTCACGACCGTAATCCATAGTAGAACAACAACAGCAGTCTTTAGAAATCTTCTGAAGAAGCTGACAGTATGGTCAGCGAAACGTCAAGTAAAATATTAACTAAAAGATAATATTGCTACTGACTTCAAATTGCATCCTAAGAACATGGCGGGACTGCTTGCGAGAACAGGGATGCGTATATACTCCAAAAAATTTTTCTTTGTTTCACTATTCTATTTTGTAAGTCATTTATAAGCGCATCCCACTTTGCTAAAAACTGTAGATTTAAACTATTTACGAAAATAATATAAAGAACTTCTGAAGGATCAAACAAAAGATTAGCAAACAAAAAATTATATATACAGGGGCAAAGTAATAGTGTAACGCTGATTAATATGCAAAACAATTGCATGACGCATTTCCCAGAAACGTTGAAATTTATAATTTTTTTTTAATCAAACACCCTCGTATATTTTTAAAAATGTTGAAAGATATTTTAAGTTATGATGTAAAAGTTTCAATACACTATTATCTTAAAAGGAACAATAAAGAAGTTACAGCAGTTTCCGTTTCGTCGTACGTATTATCATTGCTTCACCAACTTTTGACATAACAGATACATATCCTTGTGTTTAATGTTTATTTTAACATAATTACATCTTAAAATAATGTCGTTGAAATTAAATTGAAAAGAAGAAAGTAAATGTATAATTTATAAATAATACTCAAACGTATCACCTTCCTTTTCAATACATGTTTGTGCCTGCTTGAGTACACTCTGAGTAGCTCTTAAAACTGTCCTTCCATCCACTTCATGAAAAACTTCCCTAACTTTATTTTGCAATTCGTTCACGTTGTTGTACCGCGATTTGTACACCTGATTTTTTAAATGTCTCCAAATAAAAAAGTCTAAAGGTAAAATGTCGGGAGAGCCTGCTGGCCATCGAATTGGCCCATTTGTACCAATACACTTATCGGCAAAGATAAATTTTAAATAAATTTTCTTGCGACCAGTAGCGATCATTTTTCTTATTAAACATATCTCTATTGGAGAAATTCGTTTCATCACTCCATAAATTCACTGCGCTCCCTTCAAATTTTCATCACAAAAATTAACGAACCATTGACAGAATGCCAACCTCCTGCCTAAATCTTCTAGTTGTAATGTTTGTGAGGTTCGGTACTTAAATTAGATATACTTATGCTTTATTAACATTCTCCGATCTGATGCATAACATAAACCTAATTCCTTAGTAGCATCTTTAATGGAAAATGGGGCAATGGGCAGAATATTCTAACACTGTACTTTCTACTTCGTAGATAACTTTGTTCTTTTGTTGTCTAAACTATTTGCGAAGTTTTCGAAAGTAACGTCGATCTGACTGCTGTCGTAAAGGATTGTGTTTAGCATAATATTCGCTAGCCCTTCTTGAATTTTTGGCGCACATAATGTATACTATTTTTAGTAATTAAACAAACTCAATGTGTTTGTGACAACTTCAAGGGGCACACTATTTGTTTTGGTTTAAAGTGAAAAAAAGTGAAAGAAGCCTACTACACATTTTATACATCTCTGCCATCAACTAAAATCCACCATAACTTGTTTATTATTCATTTTAAGACATTAGCGTACTGAAATTTTTACATCATAACTTAAAATATCTTGCAAAAATTTTAAAAATATGCAAGGTGTTCCATTTAAAAAAATTATCAATTTCAGCATTTCTCGGAAATGCGTCCCTGCGCTCGTCCATCTGCAAAAACCCAGATATTTCAACTATGGTTGGAAATAATTATTTTATCAAACAAACCTTAAAATTGAATTAGGAATTCGAAAATGTAATAATATGTATTTAAAATAACAAAGTCGGCAGATATTTCCGGTAGAGCCGGAAGTGTCAGATTATTAAAATTATTTTAGTTCAATAGCACATGCCGTCTGTACCGGCAAGTCTTTAGGATTTTGTAGTGTATAGTCTTTCATATATCAATCGATGCAGTGGAGGTGAGATTATTGCTGTATCCGAACTGTTATAATCCGAACCAACAGCCACTGCAATATTTTAACAATATACTTGGACATTATATAAAAAAAACCTAAAGTACTCGAAGTACTGCACACATGTTTTTAAATCAACAGTTCATTTCTAGTAAATGTATTAAATATTGCTAGATTGAAAAAAATAGCGTGTGAGCTAGCTGGAGGCATCAGTTGCGTTACAAAGAACCTTATACTACCGTTGACTTTTCTTCTACTGAAATTAAAAAGTATTAACAGATTAATAAAGACATAATAATATGCAGAACCTTATATGCAAAATGGAAAAGTGGGTGCCCAATACATTACTTGTTGATGATCTTATATAGACAAAAACATTACTTTTAAAACGTACGTTAAAATGTGTCACATAATAACTGCTACAGCTGTTTACTGTACTATATCCCAAACTCGAAAAAATTCAGAATCAATTTTACCGAATTCTAACGCCCAAATCTCTATATTTGAAATGGTACCCTACATTTATTCTATACAAAGGTTTAGCAATAGTCCTTCTCAAATATGAGCACTCTCCGGAGACTTCTCACTCGCACCTCACAAACACCTTCCGTTTGTGCAGCACTGACATTTGAATTGAATGTTAGACATTAATTCATTATATCTAATGTTTCTGTATAACCATGTATTTCACCAATACCCAAACCAACAGTTATTTACAGTCGAAACTTAACTTGGGGATACAATCACCTACTTATTTTGAAGAAATATTATTTATTCTTATTATGTTAATAAAAAGACACTCTACACAATAGACGCATCTTGCCTTATACAATGACCACGATCCAATGGAAAAGATTTCTATATTTAACTTAAAGAGAATTTACCACAGTAATGAATGCTTATTTAAAACACTGTTTAGCGCCTGAAAAATATACCACGTGGTGGTTAATTAAATGATATTCAAGGATTCCAAAATCTAAAAAGTGCTGCATTTGGGAAAGTAACCGAGATTAGATTTATTTTTTATGGTGTGTTAATTTTAGTTACCTGGGCAATCTGAAGGTTACAATTTCTTTCTCTTTAACTTCCTCCAGGTTTCAATTAATATAATTGTTTGAATTCTTTAATCTTAAAATTCACTTTGTTTTATACGACACCTTAGTGACTTTTAATTCTAATAAATAATGACAATATACAATTATTTCCTTAATTCTTTTCTTATTTAACGAAATCAGAAAAAGAAATCTTCGTTTAACTCTCCCCAGATTTGAATTATTTGGATTGTTTAACCTTAAAATTCATTTTGTTTTATACGACACCTTTAGTGACTTATACCTGGAATTTTCGAGGAGCTTCTACCAACCAATGGCTGCCCAAGCTATCACCGTCTCCGTACACGTGCAGACCACCTGCCTTCAGCAATATCTTAATCAAATTTAAGCTACGTTGTTTCATTACATTTTTGCTTCATAAGTCGTTCCAACCAAATATTCTATATATTAAATTTATTTTGTATACCAATGTAATTTGTTTTTGTTTCATGTTTTTAACAATAAATGTAGAATTCCATTTATCAAATCACGATTAGTAGAAAGTTCTCATGCTTCTTAAAGCCATAATCAAAACTGAGCTAGGCCGTTAAATAGACTATAGCAAGCTGACATGTAGCTTAGGACAACTGATATCACCAAAGAAGATCTGTCATCTGACACAATTTATTTGCCAGCTAACTTATTTTGTCGGTGTTGGTATAATACCAATATCGGGGTGATACTATCGTATCTACCAGTGAAAAGTCATCCTTATCCAAGATTAACTTTTATTATAATCTTAATTAGCGTCAGTGAAATGCTACAAAAATGCAAAGCGCGTTTCGCGACAGTAATTAACAATTCATTCCTTTTGCATAGAGGAATCAAAGCGATTATAAAAATAGCAGGATGATCGTTGGGATCAAAAGAGAAAACGAGCATAAAGCTGCACGTAAAACATTTTCTATTTCTTGGTATAACTATACTTTGTAGTACTTATTATGCCTGCTTGCAATTCATCAAGATTGTTTCAAATGCAGAAGTGATGCCAATTTTCCCTATATACGAGGGAGTACATATTGGAAAAGATGTAATCGGTTTACGGGGATTCTTGCCCAAGAAAAACTATAATTTGCAAGTGGCACAGTCTCTTTAAGTAAAGCAGGAAATTACTTGAAGATAACCCACGGCTAGGCGGCCTATCGAAGTAACCGCACCAGAACTTATACAATGCTCGGCTAAAGAGGAAACAACTCGCAGAAATTATTACAGTATCCGATACAACCGATTTTTAAAACACTTCATTTTGTCATGATTAATCATTGCAAGGATGCCGTGAATGCTCACGCTGCCGCATAAACAACAACGCGTGAAATGTTCCCGTGCTTTTTGGATCTTTGTAATAAGTATTGAATCAAATTGTTATTGGGGATGAAGCTTGGGACATGAGTCCAGGCAAACTTCATGCAGTGGCATAAAAAAGGCATACCACCACCCAAGAAGTTCAAGGTATCACAGTCAGCCGGAAAGTACAGTCCAGAATTACCTCTGAGTGATTATCACCTCTTCCCTAAAATGAAAGAAAACTTGTAATAAAACAGGTTGCTGGCTCGACGTTGGGCGCCAGATTGTATTGCAACGCCTAATTGAATACTGAATTTTTCGGGTTGATTGCAGACTAAATGAAATGGTAATAAAATGAATGGAATTTTAGAATTCGTTGAACGCTATACTTGTAGAGCCGGAAATATTTCAGAGAATTTTGCATCAAATAAATAAATAGCCCGAGTAGAGAAGAAAAAATCTACAAAAATTGGATAAGAACATATGAGTTTTGACATTACTTTCACGTGTACAATACACTTCTGGAATTTGGTCCATTCCTTCCGACTCAGCCTGTGTATTATTACATTCCCGGAATCGTCACTAAATTCTAAGGTAAAATGTAATAAGACCATCTCTAAAATTAAAAGATTTAGAGTTATGACTCCTTTTTTGTACCTAGATTAAGTATAACTTGGCATGTCACGTTTTTGTTGAAAAGTAAATTGGGATACCCCGTGTTTTATTTTAGCTTCAATTTTTTGGAAAAATGCTAGAAAATAAATTATTAACATGTTAATAATCTAATTGTCGTTATAGGGATTTTTAAAACTGGGCTACTATGAATATTTGTTTGGTCAATATAGCATGACAGAAACAAGTAAGTCGTTGGAACCATTATTAACCTATGATCTTATGCTTAAACTATTAATTTACATTAAAATTGTAGCGATGTAGTTGATTGCCTTGATAAATGTTTAACACTCTGTATTGCATTATTGCATCACCATATATTTTGGATATATTCTCCACCTTCTTCCTTGTGCATAGGTAGGTACATGTATACGTAAACAACATTCTTGCTTTATCTTATCGTTGGCTCTAAAGTGTTCGGCCTCAATACAAAATTTTTGAAGTATTTAATTACGTATGTTTCTGAAGGTTTATATTTTTGCAGACAATATTTTTTACGTCAAACTTTTAACAACAGGTTTTGTTACACATTAAATTTAACCTTGCACGTGATATTAATTTAAATTTAATTCTTGTTGTTTTGTATAATCGAGGGCGTATACCTACATACATACATACATATATAGTTGCTAAAAGTATTAGTAGATTGACTTGTTAGTAGTGGTCACACTTCTTAACGCTTTAAAATATGGTATATATAAGTTTATTTTGTTACAGTTGTAAAGCGGTGCAGTATTTCCACAATTTAGGAAAGAATATGTTGGATTATGACGTTTCTACTTTTATACACATGATGTATTGGTTTATTCTATGGGATAGTTTCAGATGATATGGATATAATTACATGTTTTTCCTTAATATGTAAAAATGTGTCGTGTTTTCCATTTTTTGAAATATAAGTAAAACATCAAATTATGTTTCTTGTTATCAACGGTGATAGCAGTTATTGGAAATAAATTTAAACCGTTATTTTTGCTAATATAGTGGTAGGGACAGATTATTAAAACGCCACACCATACGATATGATCTGATGCATGTTAAGTTAAATCAAATAGTGCGATTTACTGTTAATTTGGATTGAACAGAATACCTGACGAGATGTGTTGCGCCTACATGCCGCCAAATCTGCCGATTCGGTTGACCCTGTTATGTATTGCGTGTTACCGACTTCTGGTTAAAAAACCAAGGGAAAATGTTCTAATAGAATCAAGCTGATTATCTAAGCCCCACTTTATTTAACATACGGGGTGTTTCAGCCTACAGAAATTATAAAATTGCGCCTATTGTGTGAATAGTAGGGAGTTAATATTTTCTGATACTATAATGGATCCCGTAGAACGCCTTCCAAAATTATTTCTGTGTATACAACGCAATCGATAAGTAGCGAATCACACACCTACTATATTATTTTAAATGAAATATCCTACGTGGGTCTTACGTATCTATTTCTAATAGAATTCGAGATATTTATAATTCTTTAAATCGCATATATACATATTCCTTAAAAAAATACGAAATGCAAGCATATTCTTGCCTCGATGCAGACATGGTATTGGAACACTTCAAAATATTCTGACTGTTCAGGAGGGAGCACCAAACTTCGCTAAAATTGTCAAAAAATAGCGTTTCTTGACACACTAGAACACACGTTCTCCAGAGCGGTTGTGTTGTCTTTAATTTGATGCATAACCCATATGCAGTAATTCATTTTTATATAATTCACTTTGAAGATAGTTCCTTAAGCTTAAAATTTTGAATTAGCAAATAAAATGAGCAACGTCAAAGTATTTTCTGTAACTTGTTTTACTTTCAAAAAGATACAAATTTCCAACGCGGTGGGTACAGAAAGAATATATGGTAGTATTTAAAAAAAATGTTTTATAAGATTTATGGAACTTCTATGGAGATCTAAATCAGAAATTTGACCGACAGACTCATTTACAAGATTTCAATATTAAGAATGTCTCAATAGCGTTGTCGTCAGCTATGCGCAGCGTAAAGGATTAGTTAGCATATTATTATCAGCTTATTATCTGAAGGATCACTGTTATGTTTCTCCCTCGCTCAAGGAATTCATTTGCTATTTGAGTATATTCGATCACGCAAATTTTAACCAATTGCTAGCCGTGTCAACGTATGTGAGTTGGACAAAGGGTATTTTAGTGATCGTCGTTTCCGTTCGAACTTATTAACCTTGTGTGCACTAAAGGTTCTTGTTGTGACTGTACGTACTATGTAATCAAAAATAGAAACGACTACAATTTTAGAACACCTTTAGCCTATTGTTTAGAAAATAGCACTGTCTATAATCTCACTACAATTATGTTGGATCCTTCCATCGTTGAAGAATCACTTATCTTGAAGTCTATCTTGCAGCCTTAGACACTTTACACGTTATATTGTTGCCAAATGAAAAACACGGAACTGAATTCCGTTGGGTTAGAGGACACTCTCAATATTGATCCCAATAAAAAAATTTGAAGAATTACTAAATGTGTGGACCAATTTTCGCCTCTATGGGATTAACTATAATGGCTAGGAGCTATTTGCATTTACACAAATGGAATGACTAATGGAAGTCACCATAGACTGACAAAATCGCTCAAAATTCATTTGGATGTGAATACCGGATCGTGGTACAACAGTTTAATGGTTTCGCATTTTTATTGTTCAATTAATGCCATCAGCATGTGAAAACGGAAGTGATTATACAGACATAAAGCACATTTTACTAGCCTGTGAAAACAGTGTATAGCAGTCTCTTACGATGCAAATTTTTGGAACGGGCGCTACATCACTATCGAGCGATTCAGCCACTAAAAAATGTACAAGAAAGCTACTATTTCAGTCTCCGATGTTACAACGTAAGCTGAATTTTCATGTTGTCGGGGTTCCCTTGTTTGCTATTTTAGAAGATAGCACAAGAGGTCACCGGCAATCCGCAATTTCAGATATCGATGACACTGTAGAGACTGAAAGAGTGTCATGGTATAAGAACAAGACATTTTTTTTAGGTTAAACCGCCGGTTTCGAGTTACAGCGCCCCCATAATTCTATACTATTTTTGTATTTTTGCGAAGATCTTGGAAACTGTAACAGATATGTTTTTCTTTAGAAGACAATTTAAAGTATATTACTTAGTCAAAGCTACCCCATACCTCCCATATTTTTTATGATTTTTAAAAATAAAGCAACTTATAAAACCATGTTGCATAACAAATTTAGGGAGTCAAAGATTAAAGATTTAAAAAAAAATCTTCTATAACTCATGCACGCTTGGAATATTTGTGATCCTATACCATCATTACCCCATAATTCTGAAAAGTGAGTATGTTTTTTTTTGCATCCCGATAATAGCAAACTAATAAAAACTAACAATTCTGTTTTTGTGGTATTTTTTGCGCCTCTTTCTCTAATTTTTGCGACTTAGAAGTTTGTACACAGGATTATGAGTTCGATCATTTCGTCAGTAACTATTAATTGCCCCTCGTGCTGCATTTATTATAATTATTGAAATTGTTTTTGCGAACTTACTTGCAACTCGGCTTTTATTCCTTATCTTTACCACAAATTTCTTTTCAATAAATTGTTACAAAAATTAAAAAATAAACTATTCTACACATACTTACATAACTAGTCGCTCGGTGTATTGTAGGCCCAAATCGTGACGGAACGATGTCATTGCGTTTGTGGTTCGCTTATCACTAGAAGAATGTAACGTCACCGGCTCTAGAACCTAGTATATTTATGAGTAAGAGGTTACATGTAGCGCTGAATAAGTTGTGTCCTTTTTACTAGAAACGGTGTACAAAATACACCGACGGGACTACTTAAAGGTATTTACCCAAAGTTAGTTAGTTTCGTGAAGGTTTAAAATGTTGTTTCTTTATACTGAATTTTAATCTTCGAAAAAAAATTTTAACTTAGGTTTAGAAGTCTTGAGAAAAAAACAAGAATAGACTGCTTCAGAATATCGACAGTGGACGACAAACCGTACCTAGCATATTAAATGAAGATTAAAGAAAGGGTTTCTTTTCTTTTCCAAGACCTTGAAACACAAGTTAATTTTTTTTTAATTGCCATTTAAATTGAATATTAAACAGTTATTTGAGCATCTCTGAATTTACTACTTAAATACTATATACTTTTCAAAACCTCGCAATTGCAGTAACTGCGAGCCACTGCATTACTGTGTTTTAAACAATAATATTGCGGGCTAACTAAAGTAAGATTACAGATACTGAAGCAGATAAATATAAACTAATTCACTTCTCTCTCCAAAGACGTAGGAATCTTTAAGTTCCAATCCGAGCGAGGTAGACAAATGCCTGCTTTTGAATAAATTACCACAATCAATGAATTTATTTCATTTCCGACTGTAGATCCTAATCCCATGGATGTAAAAAAATTGACGACAATATAATCTTTCAACGGTAACTTCCATAAATTATACACTTCATTTCGGCTCCTTTAAAAATACTTTTCAAGTGTAAGCCGACAAAGAACTGCACCTATATAATTCATTTAGTTATATTTTATTATTTTATAATAGTCACTATCGTCAGATACGTTTTCTCATTTTCGTGGTCCAATGAAAATATTTTAATTATCCCCAAAAATGAGGCCATAATATGTACACTGAAGTCAGATTTACACAATTGGCATTTGTATCTATTTCCGCTTTCATTGCACACGTGCTAATTTTTAATTCTACGCATGCATTTTTTTTTTGCTTTCTACCAACATTCGATTGTAGGTTGGTTGAACACTCATTTTAAGGTTGATCCAATTCAAAAGCTTCAACAAATTGAATGCTGCTGTTTTAAGTTATATGCAATGTTATTATATGCAATTTAACAGAATTGGTTGTCTCAATCAATTTTTGGCTGGCCCATCCATTTTTTTCTCTCAGTGGAAAAGTATGTCGACTTTTACCGTTTGTATACTAAGTTTTGGTATTATAATGAAACTGTGTATTTTTACGTTTTTGAAACGATAATGGAAAAAATGCTACGCATGCTAATACAGCATAAACAAACATGATGATCTGTTTCTGTTTTTATACAAATTTGGCAAGGAAGGCATTAAAGTGCAGCACGAGGTTTGTCCAAAGATATTGTTGTTAAGGAAAGTAATCGCAATTGCCAATCTGCTGGTAATATTTATTCTTATTAATTTATTTATTTTGGCCAACAGAACTTAAATTTTTGTTTAATGTTAGAAGTAAATGTGTGCCATCCAATAGGTAATTGTTAAAGAAATATCAAGTTTATTTAATTAACGTTTATCTAGTTACTAATTTTATGGCTGACAATAGTGTATTTAAATGAAAAAGAGCGTATTGAAATTTTAATGACGATCAATGATCTCATGAAAAGGTATGTCGTCTTTTCAATGATTTGCATCTCCAAAATAAATCGTATCCTGTTATTAAACCATTAAAACGTTCTAGTTTGACTAAGACAGAATGTGGTATTTTGGCGAGGCAGCTCACTGATGGATTTATACTCAACATCCACAAATGTTGAAAGTTAGAATGGAAATTATAGAAAAGGGGCTTTTAATCTTGATTTTAGCAGTGTGAGCGCCTTCTCACTTTCATAGACGAGCTAGAAATTTTGAGGATGCTACTATTCCAAATCGTTGGATTGACTTAGAGAATTTATTGAGAGGCCTGGGCGTTCTCCAAACCTTAATTCATTAGATTCTTTCCTTTGAAATCATCTCAAATCATGTGTTTACGTTAGACGAGGAATAGTTATTGAACATGCAATAAACTTGGAAAAGGTAAGTCAGGGACCTCTTATATTGGATGACCCTCATTTTGTCATTAATTTACTATAAACAAAATTTAATTGCGCAGTAAATGTGCTTTCTCTTTCCATTTCTTACAGATTATAGTATGAAAAAACAAGGCCTATTATAATTTTGCGGCGCGCGCTCTCTGCATTGCGTCGAACAACGTCTGCCGAAGATGTCTAGAGTTCGTCAAATAAATCAGGTAAGTGAAAATAAACGAATTTAATAATAAAAAAGGAAAACAATTTTTATTTGGGGGGTTCTAAGCAATAAATATAGAAAATATTGAAAAACTTAAAGCGAAACGGAAAACTCAAATAATCTGTATAACATGAAAAATAGGACCGCGAAGGCAGATCAACACTACATGGACCTGGAAAATGTCCCATGTTGGACCTAGAAGACAAACCGACGGCGATATACTTTCCAAGACCTTGTTCAGCGTGAGTCTTCCGTGCGAAGTAACAGACGTGCCGTTGAAAACGAACATTTTAGCGATTTATATAGGCAATTTTTGTGTAACGTTTGCTCTCCTTGCCTTCCGAGGCGACATAACCTTGTACTAGCAAAACTGCTAATTGACTGGTAAAACTGACCTCATTTATGTTCCAGTCGTTTTTTTTTAGTAATATCACAATCATGCAGTGGCGATGAGTTTGAAAATAAGCATTTAAGTGTCATTTATCGCACATCCATTCTCTTCGGGTTAATAACAAGCAAGAGATTTAATTCCTTTCCCAAATTTACACCAACCCTCTATCAGCAATAA
>LR736902.1:759903-804296 GCA_902654985.2 Oryctes borbonicus
ATATATACACATGTGCTGGCTATGTTATTGGGTTTGGACATTTATTTTATATGTTATAGTTTCATTGCAATAGTCATTAGTAGAACATCATGAGAACACATTATTATAACGAAACAAAATCAGTTAGAAAGCGTACAATTCGATCAATTAATGCGTTGGTTAAATGAGGACATATCTCAACAGGAAATCGTTAGCCGATTAAATGTTTCACAAAGTATTGTCTATCTATCTACATATATTTATATATATTTGGACATAGGTATCATGTCTCATATTTTCTCACGAATTTCGTTACTTCAAAAGTTCCTTTGTCATTGGGAGTAGATATATTTAAAAAGTATGGTGCCGTATGCAAACGTCGATAGGTGGAATAAAATATAAAACTTAACGTTGCGCCATAAACCGCATACATTGTATATTAAGAGCGAAATAATACGAGCTCGGGTCAGTCATTATAAGCTCTGAAATAATGGAGACTTCTGACATACTGGCGCCGTCTAATTAATGCGAGCCCTAACATGCCAGAATTTGGCATTGAACGGCCTTCAACGTACATACTCACTTAAGTAGTTACGGTTATTGCTACCTGGGATAGAAAACATATAGTAAGCATACCTGTCATGGAAAGCGTAGAAGCATTATTCGCCTTATATTTAAATAATTAATAGAATATAAATTCTTTTTGCGAATACAAAATACCAATAAAAACATAAAATAAGTGAAATTATCTACTTTAGGTTGTGGTATTCTGCTTTTAATAACCAAAATCAGAATGTTACGGCTTATACGTTCAGCAATTAGCCAAAGTTATAGTTTTAACTGCAGTTTACTGTTTTTTGCAAAATGTACATAGTAACAAAATGCGAGTTAACTCATATTTTCCATGCCTATACGTCGTTGACCGATCACGAAACTCGTGTTTGGACTACCTATCTAGGTGTTCGAAGTTGTTGAGACGATCAATTGTTTATGATGTTTGGTGGAACTCACGCTTCGTTAATCGTGAATTGCACGTGGATACGTCCACTGACACAAAAAAAATTAAAAATTTTGGAAATTTTACAAATTTCGCAGATTTAATATTTTTTACAAAAATTGCAAATCATAAATTTTGCAAGTTCCTGGTATTATCTTTTAGCTTGGCCTAATGATGTTTGTTAGTCACGAAACCGATCGCATAATTTGAAATGAAAGAATTTGTGAGAAAAATTTTGGACCTTTTCTTCAACCTTTCCAACCTAATTTATTTAATCCAAAGGAAATGTAGACAAAAATGTTATCATATGAGGTCTTTGGAGTTAGGTTAGCTTTTTCAAGTAGAAACCTATATTTTTTTAATAAGTATGTTATTGTCCACAAAAAATACAAATATCTTAAACTTTTTTTAAAATTAATAACTACTTATAGTTATAAATTTTATTGATAAAACAACAGTTATTACTTATGTTTTTTTATATAAATATATTTTTTAACATATGTCATGACAACAATAGTGTATATTACGATCGCTTGCACATTTGACTGAACTATTTCGATTGTAATATATATATCCCCTAAGTTTGCGCATCTGTGACGGCAGCGCCACGCTACCGCATTGGTTTGCACGACGCTTGAGGGTAGCTAATGAACCAGAAACTGACAAATTCTGGGAGAACAATAGAAGCTCCCTTGATTTGTAGCACAAAATTATAGGCCGATCTTGTACTACCCCCCTCCCTTCCATACGATACAATTTTTGTATATTTTTTTCGATTAAATAATGGTTTTTGAGTTATTAAGCCGTCTCAAGATAGATTAGTCACCCGGTATACGGTCTCATTCCCATATATCTTAATTCTTGGTTATGTCGAGAAAGGAATGGGCACAAAAAAAATCTTTAGGGCACAAATTAGCACAAATTGGACACAAAACGTTAGCCCAGTTAAATTAAAAAAGGTAAAGCTGTACGGTGCAGTTAGTCCCCACTTTTCAATCTCGAGTATCTCCAAAACGAAGTGCGTAAAAAATAACATTTTTACGCTGCAAATCAACACATAACGTAGACGTTCCCAAATTTTAAAAAATCTTTAATTTAATAATTATTCAGTAGATCATTTAATAGGACAAACAGCAAAGATATTTTAATGAAATAATATTGCTATACAATCAATTACACAATTTGCAGAATTGTTATGTAGGAATAATAATCGGACGAAGATCGGTAACAACAGGTTATAGTCGGAGTAGAAATATTACGTTTCGCATACATTTATCTTTCAGAATAAAATAAAAAACAATAAATTTTAACGATATTCACGAGAATTCTGTAATCGATACCAACAATAAATTATTTTTACATCACTTATTTGCAACATACTGCCTGCATCTCGATTGTCATCTGTATCCTGCGGTGAAGTACAGCAGCAAATATGCGAGACTGTGCAAACAATGATGTTTTGTAATCTCACGAAATTGTAAAATACGTGCTTTGTGTGAACTTCTAGAATGACAAGTTTGCATATGCGTACATACTGATACCGCAATCATCGAGGCAGTACATATACTACAAAAGAAAAATTTTGTGTGTAAAATTTAACGTAATGCATCAGTATATCGTTGGCCTTTTTCACAAAAGCTTTACATTTCTTAAATTTGGCTAAAGCTGCAAATTTAGAGAGCTTTTCAATGTAGTTTCATGTACGATTTACTTCTTATATAGTGTACGGGTATTTTTTTCCCTATCGGTTACATTATTGTTGCATACAAAAGCAAAAATGAGTTCAATAAATCCTGTTCGTTGATTTCGTTTTATGAAAGCAACAATTATCAATATAATAAATACCCGTTTATGAATTTTTTGTTCGGATGTTGTTCTGTCATTCTGTTCGAGACACTGCAAAATTGTCTTTTGCAGTTCTTGCAACCATTCGAACTTCATCGTTTTAAATTTTCATGTCTATGTCTTTTTTATCCTCAACCGGAGGTATGTAAGCAAGAGGACTAAGTTACGGAGATCTAGATGGCCAAAGCCAAGATCCATTATGGCCGATCCATCGATCTTCAAAGATATTTGTAATTTCCTGATATATATCATGTGACAAGTGTGCAGAGCCCCATCCATATTACCATATTACCACGCAATATGCTAGATTGTTTACAAATATGGAAACCATCTGCCTTGTTATTTGCCCTGGTTAATTTTCATTGTAGATTTCATACCTAACCTGGTCGGTCAAACCTACCCGATGAGAATTTTTTGCGACTGAATTTCGATTCATATGTCCGTATAATTTTAGATAAAGAAATTAGGATCCTCTTGAACTTCAACTTCCATAAGTTCGCAAATTACAGCGCTTCTAGTTTGATCGCCCGGGTGAAAAGCCTGCACTTTTTGAAAACAATATGGGTGCATTTTTTAAATTCTATCTACCGAAATTCATAATTGCAGAGATCTGGCGGATATTGAGCTATTAGTATGAGAATAGACCAAGACATTTATTTTATTACCTTCTTCTCCTGTGACCGGTTTTAATACGGTCCGTATTATGTATGTATGTATTGGAATAAAAATTAATTAATATAATCATTAACTTTCTATGGCTAATTTTAATTAATACAATTACCAAAATTATACAAGATAGGGACGCCTAATATGATGTACTCATATACAGTGCGTTCGATTTACACGATATTTGTTACATGCAGCAAAAATTCCACTATGACGAAAATTTTTCACATGGAATAGGTAATTAGCTTCTCTATAAAAGATCAAACTAAAAATTAGAGTTAAGGTACACGTGTGGAACAGACAATTAAATATGCCTAAAAGGCAGTTTTGAGTACTTTAGGGTCTGATGAACAATAATAACTATCTAGAACGGTAATCGGTTAACTGAACCGTTTTCACCGGTTCTGTAGAGCTTCTAAAAGTAAAAAACGATGCCATCTTTAAATTAAATCATTTGGTATTGAAAATACATTTTGTATTGTTTCAAAAAACTATATCTATAACTTAAATCAAAACCTAAATTACTTGTAAGACCACAGGAAACGAGCTATTAATGAGTTGCGTAACATTTTACACATACACCTAGTATTTCTTTTCAGTACAACTGTAATCATGTAGTCTGTTGTGAATTCATTTTCAATTATAAAAAATAGAAAATACTTAGGGCGAATTTAACTACTGGAAATTGGAGAATTCTTAATTGACGTTATTAAGGACTAATAAATATAACAGAAGAATAAAATTTGCCACTGTATACCTTAATACATTTTCGCATTTACATAAATAACAGAGAACAGGTAGAAATTCTTGTTTTGATTTATATTTATAGAGTAAATAATAGGCATACATATGTATTTACAAACATATTGGAATTCAATTATAGGACCCAAATTAAAAATTAAACATAAAATGCAGTATATTTGCACAACAGTCGCTGTGCAAATATAAAAGAAATAGCAAAAATTAGAAGTCTAAAATCTAGAAAAGCATGAATTACAGATAAAAAGAAATATGCTTTTATGGATATGTACATATGTTGCTGTACATACTGTATGTTATCGAATTCTCGGAGTCTTGATTACAGTTTTCTCATTACCCCCAGTTGTATTTAAATACTCCATTTGGTAGTAACGTGTAAAATTTCCTATTTTAAAAGACCACCAGGAGAGAGAGAGAGAACAATGTAACATTACTACTTTTACAATTCGTTGCATTATAGTCTTGACATTTTATATTATTAGTATAAGAATGTCTATGAGCATACCATTTTACATTAATGCTACAGTTGAATCTTGCACTGAAAGACTACCACATGTACTATTTGTCATATACACTTAAGAGTCATAAATTAGGAATTTTAATAATTCATAAAACGTATCGTTAATTTTTGTATCTATAAAATTATTTATTTCGAATGAATTCATATTTATTAAATTTGGGATTCGTTAGTTTATTGGTGCTAGCACATTTTTTTCATTTCTTTGAGCGAACTAGTAAGTTTTGGTCGATAAAGTAACTATATCACGCGGGTAAAACCGCTCACTAGGTTTTGTATTTAAGTAAAGTTTACTGCTCAAACCCGTGATACGAGGACGCACTTACAAATAAGGTCACCATTCGTGTTCAGGTGCTATGTGTTTTTGTATGAATAATGTGTAAGTAAATTGCAATATGTAAATGCAAATTGATACCCACTATTCAGTGTTTATAGGTGTTATTTTCGGGTGATATTAGCCAGCATGATCAGTTAGTTAGGGAAACAAAAGCCAAAGAAATTTCTAATAATTATAATAAAAAAACAAATGTGGGCCCCGTTTTGTTTGTAACGAATTTTCATGGATGGAGAATGGTAACTCCCATACATAATGTGTGGTGTGACAGCTCATCCAGCTCTTAAGCGGTCGATTTTAATCTTCTATAACAGTTAATGAATTTTTGGGTCCTATTAATTTTTTCCGAAACTTTGTGATTTTCCAAAGTGTATTCTTCAGTTTCTTTCAGTTAAATATGTATCACAAATAATGTGATATTAAATATATATTTTATATAAAATTTGGTTTTATTTCCATAATTTTTTTATGTGGTCGGTTTTCCCCATCTTTCGGTTCTGAAGCTAAGGCATAGCCGAAACAGTGGGCTGCGAAGTACAAATCGGCTACAAAGCTACAAAGGGCGGAGACTGTTCCATCGTATCGGCCGGGAAAGTGAAGTTTTTTTGATTGTGGATTTGTGTTAATCGAGCATTTTAAAGGATGAAAAACAATAGTGAGGAGATATTACGCAACGTTATTTGACAATCAGAAGGTAGAAATTGTGGAAGAGCCGCTGTATTTGAAGAAAAAGTTTTGTTCCACAAAGATAACGCACCGCCTCTCACTTGTGGTCGTCATGGCCAAAATTCAGGAATTGGGGTTTACGTTGATAGGTCACCCACCCTATTGAAGAGGTCATTCGTAAATACCCCAAGATGCCAACAACTATTTGGACGAATTAAAAACCATCACTGGGAAGAGTACGTAAACTTACAAATACACTGTGTTAACATATAAAATTGAATTTGACAAAACAATACCTATTTCTGTATTAGATTGGAAACTTTCTAGACTAGCTTCGTATACTGACACTCATTAAAGTGGATATTGGCGCTGTTGAAAACCGTCTTTTTCAGGAACTGGATAACTGTTCAGCGCACTACACCGTTCTGGGTACTGCGAACGGGGTATTCAACTAGCTGGTTTTAGGACCGTTTTCGGGTACCCGAAACCGGGTGTTCGAGTACTCGGTTCTAGGACCAAATACAGATACCCGTTCTCGAACAAAAGCTTTAATGCAAATATATGTATATTTGCATTAAAGCTTTTGGATATGTATATTTGTATTAAGGAAACCATCTTTTTTAGGAACTTCTCTTCTCTTCCCTCTACCTCTTTTTTTTTCCTTCCCTACCTCTACCGAGCCGTATACCGGTCGGTTGAGGGCGGCTCGAATGCTAGTGCTGTCATAGTGCGCAGCATTTTTTTTTATGTAATTGTTTAAGATCATTCGAATAAATGAATTAATTGAATTAAAGTTTTATCAATTTCTAAAATGTATTGTTAATTTTTGTATTTCGAAATGTATTTATTTTGAACGAGTAGAATTATTTATTTATTGAGCCTAAGAATTGTAGTTTATTTACTGCAAACGTAGATTTTCTATTTTTTCTAGTACGAGAATATTAAATAAGAAAGGAGATGCCCATATAAATGCGCTCCCGATCGAGTCATCTATTTCCACAACGTTCAAGTTCACATAGTTCATTACTCTTTTGTACATCATTACCAGCAATCTAAATAAAAGAAAATCAATTGGAATGTAGTAAGGGCACAATCTAAAAATAGCCGCGTAAAAATAACGTATATCACAGAAAACCTACCATGAAGATAAACTTTACGTCCGAAGAAGATTGTCTAGGATTAGCAAGATGGTAACGGAAAATTTATTGCGTGATTGAGCGAAAAAGCCTTTGGCCATGGTGATATATTGCATAGTGTACTATTAACAAATAAAGATAGTGAGTTCAAAATCCGCTACTTACTCCGTTATTGGAAGAAATTCTAAAACTAAGGGTAATGTTGCAACGTATTGGATTTAAACTGCCCTTATTATACAGGTATCACAACTTTCTGGAATTGTAAAATTGCCCCTATTGTATGTGTAGGAAGCTGAAAAATTCAGACTTCATGAAAAACATTGTCGTATATATAGGATGATCGACAAGTTACGAACCAGACACCTACTTAGTTATTTTAAATAGAACACTCTGTATATTACTATGATTTATTTCTCCTTCTAGAAATAAACCAACATAATACGGGATCCATGTCCATATATATATATATCAATTTCTTTCAAAAAATCCGAAATGCAAATCGTCAGTCTAATTTTATAACCCCATTAGTCTTATGTCTCTATGGTTATTTTACAGAAGAGCATAAGAACCGTCTTTTGAATGCCAATTATCCGCAGACGATTATGACATAACTATGTTTCATATTATTGAAGGCAGCTTGAATGGTCAAATGTATCGACACATTTTGAAAAATGAACTGTCAACATATTGATACTTGAGCTTAGAAGTACGACAGAACACGTGGTTTCAACATGATGGTTGTCCAGCACACTATTCGGCAGTAGCACGAGAAGCATTTGATCGCGATTTCAATGGTCGCTGGAGAGCTGATCTAGTAAATTAGTCTACCAGATCTTACTTCACCAGATTTCTTTTTGTGGGGTTATCTCAAATGCAAAATTTACAAACAAGAATCAACAACATATGAGAATATGATTGAGCGAATCACAGATGCTTGCACCAAAATTCAAGAAGATGTACTTCTCAGTTATATCATTTGAAATGCAGATTAATAAATGCATTGAAATTGAAGGCCATCATTTTGAGCACTTACTTTAATTGAAAGATGATGAGGCAAAAGGCCTCGTTTAAATAAAGCGCTATGATAAGTGAGAAATGAAGGGATTCGCATAAGTCAAGCACCCTGATTCGTGAGAGGCGAGGAGACTCAGGTTAATCAAGCATCCCGAAGGTGGTACGTTGATGTCGTTGTTCTTAGGTTACGCTAAAAATAATGTATTCACATTCACGCAGGTGACACTTTCCCACTTATTCGGAATTTGTAATTTGTTTTAGTTAATACTAATTTTGAATAATTACAATAAAAGCATGGCATTCTTTTATTGCAAGCGTATTGCAGAATCGTATGCATAAGTTTAGTAGGACAAATTGAGTTTCATCGATTGCAGCGCCATGTATCATAAATTGAAGAAAAATGTTTCAAATAAATATACCATATAATCGGAATCTGCAATAAAATATAGGAATTCTTATTTAAAATACCCACCTACAAAGAGGGAGAGAAGGGGACTAATTTTAGCACTAATGTACTTCCTCCGTAGAACGATTGAATTTTAATTAAACAATCTTTTCGTGAAGTGGTTATTTTTCGAGATATTTGAAAGTTACGGCAGAGTTTAATTTCATGTTTCTTTAACATTAAAGTATCGGCAGAATCCGTCCACATAAGTTATTTTATTAACTCTGGACAATTGTTTTGGGAATTTGTGGATTCCCGTTGTTAACCCTATGAGCGGACGATATCTCAACTCTAACATGCTTGTTCTGTCTCTACTCTAAAAGATATTTACAAAATCTTTTACCGCTTATATGATCTAAATATACAAAACTAGAATGCGAAATATGCAAAACTAGAAAAAAAGGTTCTTGGCTATAACACGAAACGTAAACATGTGTCCGTCTTACATCAATAAATCCATCAGAGCTGAGTTTTTGCCCGTTTAACAGATTTGCATTCTTTTTCATATAAATGGTTCCGTAAGCGTCGAATTCTCTTAGCGAAGTTACGTTATTAATTAACTTAGTTATCTACTAATACCTCTCGGAAGTTAGTGCGGGTTTCTGCTGGAATTACAGTGGTGGAATTTGTTACATAGTGCCTATGTATCCGCTTTTGTTCAAGAGGAATTCTACTAATCGATTATTTAAGAAAGTATTCGCCGTCATTTTATGTTGTCCACTAATTAAAATCACAATGTATCAATTTGTGTTTTTTGTTGTTCTCTAATTACTAAACTATCTAGAAAAAAGGGTTGGTTGTTCATTTCTTCCTTTACTAACACTTTAATTTTCGAATTTTTTCGCAATCCTTAAGAAATGTCAACAAAGGCATTATGTTAAAAATTCAACAGCTTTATTTTCGGTAGAAGCCTACGATCAGAAATTTGTGGCGGTACAAGTAGGTCCTTGTAAATTAACTTTTAGACTAGGTGCAGAACAAAGCATACACCATTCGACCGTGCGGTTGATAATGGGAATCCACGAATTTCTAAAACAATTGTTCCGAATTATTCAAAATTTGTATAGTGCGGAGTGTACGGATACTTTAATGTTTGCCATCATCATTCATATTTGTTTGAAGAATAAATGCTCATTACTATGTGTTAATATCCCATATACGAGTTAACGTGAAACATTAACAGCGTTTCTAAGAAATATATTTTACTTCTTTTCGCTAGTGAAATAAGAAAATTTAATTCATCACGAGTATTCCGAACACTGTCAAGTTTTTGGGAATTTCTTCTCAATAAATATCTAAAGCATCCGTCATTTCTTAGCAAATATTAACATTTTACATTACATGTACTCACTTTACTTTGACTTAGAGGAAGAGATACAAATACGGTATAGAGTACTAATATGGCATAGTGCGTTATCTTCACTGTATAGCGTACCCTCTGTTGTCTTCTACGGAATCTGTTGTTTGGGTGAGTTTTGTATTATGAGTGCTACAGCGGTGGGTTCAGTACCTGCATTTTGAGAAAGGCGATGGAATTTTGTTTTTTTCAAGATTTAAGAGTTTATAAAGTAAGTAATATTTTGTTCATCCTTACATTTAGATGCAAGATATTATAATAACCCTTCGTGCGCTTACAAGGCTGTGTTCTAAGGTTGAAATAGGCATAGTTGTCAAATGTTTTACCGTCATGGTTATGTAAATACTGGATTATGAATTCAAAGATGGTGAGGTTACTAATATGGCACAATGGTATGCAACATTGATATTCACACTATGCCATATTTGTATCCTAGTATGAGGGTGTCCATTTTTATGAATTCTTTAATTAATTATTCCACAAACACTAATAAAAGTACGTAATAAATATAATTAATAAATAATTAAGTTAGTTATTTATCAATTTAGTTTAATAAATACACGCTACATGTTTCGATCAATAATTAACTAAGTAAATTCCAACTATACCTGATACAATCTTTGTTTTTAATTAATTCGCAAAAATATACATAAATAACTAGTAGTGTATGTAATACCCTAATTAATTTTCTATACTATTGATTTCCTTCTATAGATATGCCAGCCAAGAGAAAACAGTGGGATCCTGACAAAATGAGTCAAGCAATCGCTGATATCAGAGATAAGAAAATGGGCTACCTCAAAGCATCAAAAATTTACAATGTGCCACACAACTTTGCGGCGTTTAATTCACTCTAAATTGCCTATGAAAGATGCTGTTACACAGAAGCTCGGTGAGAAAGTAGTGCTAGGTCCAAGCTTGGAAAACGAATTAGTGAACTATCTGTTGACTATGGAAAAACAATTTTTTTGGCCTTACAAAAAAAGATGTGCGACGGATGGCATACCAGTTGGCTGTTCGGAATGGGCTAAAACACCCATTTTTGAACGAGTGTGCAGGGAAAGGTTGGCTGAAGCTGTTTTTACAGTTATTACACTCTTTTTTCGTATGTATGTATGTATGTATGCCATATTAGTGACCCATGTTTTTGTTTATGAAACCCCGCAAAGTTTGCATTTGTTATATTTCAAGGTCAATTATGATGTTAGATGTCAATGAGAGTTACTTACAGTAATTACTAAATAAATTACTGTATTTTGCACAACTATCTGATTAATATGACAGTTATAAGAACATAAATAGAAATCAGTATGCCATATTTGTATCCCTTTCTCTACATCTAATAAATATGCTCAACATTGCATTGACCTACCTGAAGAAAATCATGAGAATCAGAACTCTTTACAAAACCATACTATATTATATTGGATATCTAGTATTCCGCTGTTCACAAATATAAATTTTATGCTAGAATGATGACCTCGTAGAAGAGGTACGAGTTTTGTAAATTCATATAATTTTCTAGAAACTATTGATACGCTTTATACGAAACATTCTCCGCAGTTATGCGAGGCACCGCACCGTTGAAATTTTAATTAAATGATTCGACAGAAATCATTGATCTCTTGTTCATTCGTTACAGTGTAATAACAAAGGAAATCATCAAGTCGCTTTCAGTTGATCAATGGCGAAAAGTAAATATGTTTATCGGAAAAGGAATGCCTACTTCAACATAAAGAACAATATTTATTTTTCTGTAGTATGGCATACAAGAATAAATTTCGATGATAAATACCTGCGTTATATACGACGGACCTTAACTACCTCTTGAAGATTGTAATTCTGGAAGAATGTTTGTTAATTAATGACGTCTTAACTTGATAAGGGTAGAATTATTTGCATATCAGCAAAACACCAAAGCACTTCAGGTTGAATGATGCTGCTTTAATACGTTTTTCTTTCGAAATGTAAACGTATGCATTAATATACGAGGATAGGTTTAGAGGCAGTTAGAAACAATATTTATTCAACTAATAAAGAAATCTCAGTTAAATTTAAGGCTCTAGTCGTATTGCAGGGTCCCTCACAAAGATGATATTTATCTCAGAAAGTAATTGAAATATCTTGTCGAAATTTTAGTAGGCAATATTAATGGTAACGACAGGGGCGGTGGATCCACGCCGCGTGCTCTCCCTGGTATATAATTTAAAAATTGAGTTCATAAACAAAATTATTCAAATTTATAGTATGTAATTATTGCAAAAATACGGTTTAAATATCCTGCGGCTTCCTATTTATTCCGTGGTCAACATTCTGCAATCGATTATTTATACCTCATATTCACAACATATAATAGGTTGAAATTTAATATTTGGTCGCTCTGGTTGCCATGGCGCTTCACCAAGCAACCAATCATAATATAACCACCGTATATGCATTCAGGGCGCAAGATTTTCGCGGCCAATCTGATTTTAGCTACGAGAGGAAGTATTATTTTACCCGCGTATTATATAGTGCCAAGTAACTGTGTCCACAATAATCTTAAAAATAACAGTATTAGTGTAATTTTGTAGTGTAGTTTTAAAAAGTGACTAATAGAATTCCTCTGGAATTACGTAGGCCATAACCTCAACTACAATTGGAAAAAATAACGGAAGGAACAGCTGAAATTGAACGTCCACACAACGATTTTCTGTGGAAATTTATAAAAAAATGAATGGCTGTCTGTTGCTCTATAAAACTTCGTTTAAATCATCAGAAAAAAAAGAAAGAAGAAGAATCTCGTAGTCTCATTAAAGCCTGTATGGAATTTGCTTTACTTGATGTAACAAACATTCTAATAGAACTCAGTTCTACTTATTGTCGAATATAACGGGTACGTACGATATTTATATATGTATTTTTTTTTGTAGTTAGTAGTTAGTCGCGTCCGAAAGACTAAAAAACAACATAACACTAATATTATAATTATAATTCTCAGGGTCGATAGATAAATAACTTTCTTATTGGAAATAATAACTTTACAGACAAAAATTAACAATGTCTTTTAAAAATGAGCAAAAACTGCAATTCAATCAATCATTGGTCCGAATAATCCTCTTTTTCTACATGTGAGAGTCTAGCAGTGTAACATTCAACCACAGCGCTCCAGCGGCAGGTATATTAGACGTTTAATATGTTGTATTAAGTTTTGCTGTATTTTTGAACTCGCTGTTAAAAATCATGATTGCAGCGAAAAACTCGAATACTACCCATCGATTTGTGGCGACTTATTTACATGTTAACGTAAAGCTAATCTTTTGCAGTACAGAAAAATCAGTTTAAAAAATGCTATTTTTAGAATATGTTCGTAGGTTTTTTAACGTTTCTGAACAAAATTTTTATTGGTAGTAGTGCATGCATACTAAAAGTAACTAATAATTAATAGAAATAAACGCTAAATTCAAAAACGAACTAGAAAATGAACTTGGGAACTTTTCTCTACGCAACATGAATTAGTATCTATAAATGTAGGTTATCCTTTAAGAAATAAATCTCCGATATCTTTCAATGTGAAAACTAATTTTGCTTTCTCGCCATATCACACATTTAAGGTTGAGGAATCATTGAAAGACAGAAAAAATAAAACAAACTTCACGCTAAAAGATATGAAGAACTTACTTCTGTTATGTCATTGTTTTTGAGACGCTAACACGGAAAATATCTTCACAAACAGGCTCACAAAAAATATAACAATACAAGTTAATTGGGGTAATTACTAATGATAATCTGAATTACACTGTTGACGATATACAAATACTTTGAAGATAGGTAAGGTCTAAAAAAGTAGACAACACATAAGTATCGGCAACCTCCGCACCACGCAAGTTTAATCAATTATATTATTAATTAATTATATAATAATGGTAACCGGTAACCGGCAAACCAATTCGGTTAGCGGTTATCGGTTGATGATGAGGACCATTCGTGTCCTCGAAACGGCCATTCCGGATTAATCATTATATAATTAATTAAACTTGTATGGTGCGAAGGTTACCGATACTTATGTGTTATTTACCATACTACGCCACAGTCCTTATTATCATCATTATTTTTCTCAAAAAGTAAGTCACATTGTTACACAAAAATAATAACAAACGGTTACATCATAATAAAGGACAATAATTCATGTTACTTAAAGAAAACAAAATGTAGTTCGTTTGTGAATATCGAGTTTGCTTATTTAAATTATTAGTTATGTCCGACAGTCTTTACTTTCACATACACCACTACCAATTTAGTAAATTTAGTAAATAGAAATTTTATTCGGAATCACTTAAAGATAATCTAGGAATAACACTTTTTGAACTGATTTTTAAGAACTTTCTTTTCAATTCCTCTCAAAAAGAATGGTAATTTTAGACTTAATGAAACATGAGCTTTCCATTAATGTGCAAATAAATCACCAAATCGACAGGTAATGCTCGGAAATGCAGCTATACTAATATTGTTTTTAAAGCAACTTCAAGATAAAAATGTAGACTCTGTACTTGCTATTTGCAGAAATTTCAAAGTCAAATTAAAAATTATAATTTATGTATGTAGTATGTAGATGTAGTAAATCGGTGTCAGGTGGCAATTTTATTTAGATGTATCTAAAACGCAAAAAATATCTTAATTCCAAAATCTATATGCATTTTTGGGCATTTAGGTGAATTAAGGATGGCGATACACATTAAAAATAAATATTCTTGTGCAGATAATACTCACTGCTGTGCCAATCAGTGCAGTGCATGTATTTTTTAATAATCTGTTAGCAATTCTTGTTTTTTCTTTCAAATACTGTAAGCTAAATGTATGTTCATATTTTTACTCCCAATTATATTGGAAACGGATATCACGTTTCCGTTGACTCCGTTTGGTCTGGTTTGGTTTCTTTCAACTATATTCGATTTCGTCCGGCTTCGAACACAGAAATCACTAAAGGTACTCTATGTTGTGTGTATTTGATTTTGTAGGGGCACGAGGTGCAACTATAAATATATTCAGCGGTAGTCAGGCACTTCTAAAGACTATTAAGGCCTACACATACGAATCTCGTCTGAGACACGAATGTATATACAATCTAAGGTAGCTGGGATGCAATAACCACGTTACTTTATGGCGAGTCCCAAGCATCCAAGGGATTGAAGTAAATGAAAAGCAGATAAACTGCCCAAAGAAGCCAAGGAGTCAACATGCCGTTCTTCGGTCCTAACCTCATTTGTGGCCTTCAAAAGAGCCACATAAGACATTGGAGGACAATCAAAGGGCCTCGTATTGGGAAAGTGTTCCGGGAGAAAAACAGGCGAAAGCACTCATATCGGGCTCGCCAAAGACAAGAAGAATAGTGCTCAGCAAAGGGGACGTTAGGTTACTAGCAGGATTTCTGACACATCATATAGCCCTTAAATGACATCTCTTCTACACATGATTTAATGACCTTAATAGGAATACCATCATCACCTTCTGACTTCTTGTTAGCTATTTTAGACAGTACACTTTCCACGGAGGTTTTTTATTTCACACCAAATTATGGACATAAGCATAATTAAATATAGTGTTTGAATAAATTTAGACTGTTTCATGCTATAGCATTTTCAATACTAACGTAAACAACATTCTCCAATCTCGAAAGCAGCCTTAAAAATTGCATACGTTTCTAGTAATTTATTTCACGTCGTCCTTTGTTACTATAGATGAATAGTTTTCTACATTTTTAAAATATACAAATATACACTATTTTATTCAAACACATACTGTTAATTAAGATAGTATATTAAAAACGTAACTAATAGGAAAATAATATACTTACAATATTAATACTTCATGAACAAAAGCATGAATATCGACTTCAATACCGGTGACCTCGTATAAAACTATTGCAATCATCCTTCGAAGGAGGGCGCTACGTTTAGAAAATAATGCCAGATGTATTCCGTATTACTACGATACCAATTACATCATACAGACTAGAACTCAAGTTCTGGAGAAGTATTATAAAGTACGCTGCTACAAAGAGAGATATTCCAAAATGTGAAGGTATTAATTATTGAAGTGGAACCGATAACCTTACGCATTGTTATACAGTGCTTCTCCTCAACAAGTATCCTCATCAAATCGATTTACTAAAAACTACAGTTTCAAGAAGATCGCAAATATTACGAACAACTAGAAGTTGCCGCCTCCTTTCTTAGCCAACTTGTTCATGAGCAAATTTGTAACGTGTATAAAAAAGGACACATATATTTTTCTTGAGACTGGTTTAGGTACGGAGAAGATATTTTCGCGGTTTTTGACAGTAAGAAACATTATAACAATTTACAAAATTGCAGGCGATGACTGTGATAAAGGCTATTTTGGACAAACAAGAAGGACAGACACCAGGTTCAAAGAACACAGAGCGCAGTACTGCTATCGAAGAATCGAATATCAAGTGGAGTACAACGCGTAAACGATACTGGGCATAATATTAAATTGAAAATGTAATTTCATTGCGAGAATTAGATGCATAGAAAATCATTTATATGAAAAGGAAAGTGAATTTGTTAAACCAAGAAGAAGGCTCACTTAGTCACTCCGATTTATTCGGATAAAATAAACACATGTTTATGTTTTTGTACCACACGTTAGCACTCTTTTCTTTAGTTCCGAGTATTTCGCAGAACTATAGAATTATCAAGATATTGAAACAACATATAAGAAGCAGCTTGCTCTACAATGTTAAATATAGCATAATCCATACAATGGCGTATGTCTGAGACCGGTTAATAGCAACTAATTGTATTTTCGGCGTTTTCTCCACTATCACGGGAAGCTTCTACAACAGACTTTCGTTTCTAAAGTGATTCACACGGTACACGCTTTTGGCGAGCTTGCACCTTGGTTTAATTAATTCTCTGAACACTAGTGGGCGTAGTACCCATTATGTGCTTTTTTTATTGGTACATGGTCCAAATCAAGAAAACATATATAAATTAACAAACAAAAATGTAAACGTTAAGTTACGCAATTTTACAACGTTTATTATTTCAATACATACCATACGAACAATTATGCGTACTATAGATATGTACACTAATATATGTTTTTGTATGCATTTTTATCACATACCGTTAGGATTACTATTAGACATACACATAAGTATTGGTCGAACAAAAATCATGATAAATACGTCTCGATAATTATTTGAAGCTGATACAAATTTTCTGTTAAATAAGAGCAGCTATTTTGTGAAGTGCAGCCAAATATGAGAACCTTTGGGTTAATGTGAAATGTTAACTTCGTGACGCAAACTCCTTTCATTTGTTTCTTATTCACTTTAATAGTTAAGAACGTTACTTTACCACTTAAAATAATAATAGTTACACGCTTATGTATACGCATGCACACACTTTCTTAATTAACGTACAAAGAATAAAAGATGTTTACAATTTCGCAATGATTGTTGTTTTTCATTTCTATCCATTAATTATTTTTCGTAGAGACGTAATGTTTTAGTATGCATGGTATACATTTGGCATGGAGTAAATTTTCTTCTCTATAGAAACAGAAATAAAACATGAATATTTTGAGTTTAGAAAGAAAATTTGACATTTGGCCTAACAAAACAATGCCTCGAATTACTTCGTTCGGCTTTTGGTAATGAAACACCATCAGAAAAGTTTGCTTACAGAGTTTTGTAGTGGCCGTGCTTGCGTCAGCGATAAATTTCGCGAAGGTCGATCAAAATCTATTGTTGTTCCAAACGACATAGATGCTGTGCGTTTCTATGAAAATCGAAAAAAATGACGCGATATGTCTGTTATCGTTCTGGGTACAATTATATTCGCTACTGTTATATTTCTATTCGATAAATAAGAAATACTTAACATCTACGCATCATTTATCTCGTTTCTCTTCGTCGGTGTACGTCATTTCTCTATAACTAATGAACAATAATTGAAATGTTTGGCAATTTGAAATTTCATTACTATATCGGAATACCGGAAAGTTTTGTTAACATATTTTATATTGTTCATATCAGAAAAAAACTTTCTGACAGTGTCAAACTCCAACATGGCATCGGTAAATAATAACAAAGTTGATGATGGGCTGAAAGGACCGAAACATCATGAATGTTACCTTGAGAATGTGGTTTTAATTTTTCTCTGCATGGCCAAGTAAAAGTGCAGAGCTAAACAAACAAAAAATTCTTTTTTTTAAGGATCTTGAATATTATTTGTCACAGGTTGATTTTCTTCTTGGTTTATAACAAATCCCAAATTTAGCAATTTTGCAAAATTTAAGCCTAATCTCTATCTCCGATAGTAAGTGAGAGCCTGTATAACATTTTCCATGAAAAAAAAAACAACTTTGGGTGACTACGAACTTAGGAAACAAGCAAACAAGATTTTTATATAATTTTAAACCATGCCCCGAGCTGGACCTCACTACAGAGATAAATTCGTTTTGGAAAAATTTACATTTTGATGAAAATAGTAGACAAATTTATATAAATACACTCCATGTATTTAAAAAAAATATTTCTAGTCCATTTTCAACTGAAAGAGTAATTATCGCCGCTGCTTAAAACTTTTACTAAAATAAACGAAATAAGTCCGAAAAAAATTGAATTCATCTAATGATATATTTACCACCTAAATCTTATTAAAAACTAACTTTATAAGATAGAGGAATATATTCGAAAGTTAGTTAAAGCACAGAACAAGGAAAATATTCGCTGAGTATGTTGGGTAGTTGTATAAGTGTCAAGGACATGTTGACATTTGCGCTCGGCTAGTGCAATTGCACAGAAATAACAATGAGGAATGGATATTAATATGTTGTTTGCATAAACTTTGTAAAATGTCGATTATATAGAACTTTTATTAACCAGATTGCCTTAATGCAGCGAATTTTCATGCATTGTGGGAAATATATTGGAAGAGGTACGGTATAGCGGTTCATATCGCCTAAATTAAGCAACTAAACAGAACCAGATGTTCCAAAGAGGTTGTTTATTCACTTGTAATAGCTTAAGATCTACTATCTTATAATTGTAGCAATGGGAAAAGCTCAGACCATCGTTTCGTAATTATTATATTAAGTAAATTACTCCGCCCACATTGACATTGCCAAATAATATAGAACATTGAACTATACTGTTCCAAAATTTATTTGCTGAACTAAAAGCACTATTTTATTATTTATTTAAATTTAAAACGTTGTCTCCGATTCTGAAAAATAATTTGATTCAACATCCTGAGAACCGGAACCACTTTTAGCTAAGCTTCTGCTTCTAGTACTGCTAAGGCTAGCAGTCGTAGTTTCGTCACCGTCTGTGTCACATCCTTCTTTCGCAGATGAATCGGTACTTCCGCCACCGCTTGTAGTACTTCCGTGGGAATGCCCGCATCTAGGACGGTTCCTCTTTTTAATTGTCTTTTTATTTCTCTTAGTAGTAACTCTCATACTCGTGTTCCCCTTCCTTTGAGCTTTTTAGTTCTCGGCTTCTTTCCTTGCACCTCTTTTGCTGCGTTTATGTATGGCGCCCTTTCACTGTCACCCATATTACGCTACCTTTCACCCGCCAGTTTGAAAATTAACGCTTGTGATTTATTTTGACTTTCCGCTAGTTATCTGAAATTCGTCAACAAGTTAGTGTTTTCATAAGTAATAATTATGCTAGAATTGGCACATATTAATGCTCGCTCGCTGGCTGCTCAATTTGCTGAATTGGGAGAACGTATGTTGGAGTATGAGTATGATATTTTGGCGATTACTAAGACGTGGTTAGCGCCGGAGATTAACTCCCCTGTTGTTACTATTCGTGGCTACACTTTTCTCCGTAAAGATCGTGATAGTCATGGTGGTGGAGTTGCTGTATATGTCAGAATGAATCTTCATTGTATTCTTTTACAATCATTGGATTCCATCAATCAGTTGTTGGTGTGCGTTCGTAAGGGTGCATTTGTTGTTGGCATTGTTTATCGGTCGCCGAGTACTCCTTATCGCAACTTTATTGATGAGTTGGAATCCTCGCTTTGTAGCTTTTTGCAAATTGTATTGTCTTGAAAATCTGATAATGCTTTTTCTATCGTCTAATTGGAAACTATTGAAACAATGGAGTTTCAGCAGGTTATTTCTGATCCGACTAGTATCACAGAGAGGGCTCGATTTGATATTCGTATCGGATTAATCGACTGTTCAAGCTGCTGGTGTACGCACTGTTGATATTTCCGACCATGAATTTTACTGTGATATATTACTTGCTGGTTGATCCGAGAAGCCCAGATCGATTACCTATAGAAATTTTGAGTATTTCGATAATATCCAATTTCAACAATATTTTCATAACTTACATTGTATGTGTCGGATATTAATCTTAAGCTACAAGTTTTTACTTCTAGAGTAAAGTAGAGTAAAGAATTATTTAACTTATTTGCACCACTTAAAACCATGGTTGTTCACAAACATAAATCACCATGGATAACAAACGTAATAAAATTCATGATATCTTTCCGAAAAAAGTAAAGCATTTGATGATTGGGATTATTACAAGCAACTAAAAAACTACGATTATACGCGAGAAAAAGCCTATTACAGTCATAGGTACAAAACTAAGAGTTCACAGCGCTAAAATTATTGAATATTTGTAGTAATAAGTCTACTGCTTTGCTATTGAGGTTGCGGGACGTAGACTCATATCGATTCTAAAACCATCTTTTGATATCGGCTTGCTTGATTTTTATAATACACACACAAAAAATAATATGGGTAATGATTTCAGTTTCCGTTTAGTAGATGAAGACCAGGCCGTTAGTATTGTTTCCAGTGTTTCTTCTGTACCTTGCGATGGTGATGGCTTAATATTTGATATGGTAAAACGGTCTAGTCCTTTTATACTTAAGTCCATTGTACATTTGATAAATGTGGGCATAGAAGAGCATATGTTCCTTCCAGCTTGGAAATGTGCAGTTGTCGTACCTCTCTCTCTGTCTCCTTATCTAAAATATTCCAATCCAGATCCAATTAATAGACCATATAAACACCTATAATATTTTACCTACATATCAATCGATTTTCATTCTGGGCACAGCTGCGAGTCGGCGCTGTTAAAGGTCACTGATGATATCCTGACCGCACGTGATTAAATGATAAAATCTAGTAGTATTAGAATAGTTGTCTTCTAATACTACTAGATTTTACGAAGGCGTTCAATGCGATATCGGAGAGTGCGGTAAACCCTCTAGGTCGTTTTTTACAAAATAGGTCCCAGGTGAGAATCCCAGGTGAGAATCGATAATAAACTCTCAAGTGGTTCTATTCCAGTTTCTGGTGTTGCCCCAGGTTCCGTTTTTGGTAATATTTTTATTCTTATTTACACTTGGGCACTGTTTGAGCCTGTTACACATTGTACAGTTCATATGTTTGCTGATGATACGCAAATAAATTACTCGTTTCCTAAGAATTATCAAGATGCAGCGTTGGATGCTGTTCAGCATGATCTTGATACCATATCTTGTGTCTGTTCACACTGATTAGAGGAGAATTTAAAGAGTGCAAAATTCTTGCCTGCGATTTATATCATCGTATACCATTTCGCACTCCTTTTCTGATTGCAAATGGTTAAATATGAGGCATTGTGTCCTATTAAGGGCATCGTTCATGTACCATACTGTGATTTCTGCGGCAACATATTTTATATAATTTCGAACTGATGTTCATCACATAAATATTAGGTGTCGCGGCTTAATCACTCCGCCTCATAAGCCCACATAAGACGTTTGAATGCTCCTTTCCTTATGCTGTTTATAACATTTATAACAGGGTGCCTGGGGGAGTCAAGATGCTGTCGCTTGCTGCGTTTAAGAGGTATATGCATCAACTCATGTTCAGTAAACAACAGAATGAAGATTCCTTTGCGTAATGCGTACATATTATATACTAACGGTTTGTTTTTGTTATGTTAGAATTTAGTAACGGAATTGATTAAATTAGTTTAAACATGAAAAATATGGCTATTTTGCTTTCATTTATGTACCAAGGCTGGATGGAGGAGTGATCATGGTACTTTGCACTTTTTTCCGGGCGATAATTATTGTTTCTATTTCTTTTGTATTTGTTGTACTGAAGTGGACGGAAAAATAAATATTTCTTCTTACTATTATTATTATTATTATTTAGATAACCCTAATACCATAGCGTTCATTTCACTTATTTCCGCTAAGAGGTTCTAGAGAAAAATATTTTTCTGGAAACTAACCCCGATATCTTCCTTTAATCAACTACAGCTGTGTAAAATGTTCTTACGGTGCTCCATCAACAATAGCACAAGCACCATTCGTTAATTTGGCTCGGGTGTAGATCTACAAGTAAACCCTTTGTATTCTAAATACATTATAAGTCATATTAAAACTAAGTGGTGCCTAAATATTTGTACCCGCAATATCTCTACTAACTAACAATTGATTGCAAAAATGCAGAAGAAATCTCACAATAAATATTAAGAAAGAGATTAATGTTTCATAGTTTCCCGACATGTAACACCCGATACGACACAGAAGCTGTTTCTTTTGTAACTAGCAACTGCACGTATTAGACGCATGAAATAAATACAGTAGGCTTCAATAAATTTTAATTATATAAATCTGTACTCATAAACCTTATTAGAAACTAGCATGAAAGTTAAGTTCAATATCAATGTGTTTACTATGTATACGATGTTGGTAGCCACGTAAACCAAATTGCTCAAGTTGACCCCAAAACTCAATAGCAATCACATGAAATATGTATATGTAGGTTCGTTTCTAGTCTATTAACAGCGGTTCAATAAGAATGCAACAAATTAATCATACATGCAATATTTGAGACCAGTTAAGACATTTCCCCAGAAATCGGCTACCAAGGTCTCAACGTCGTAGCAGGGTGCTATTTTTATTCCACTCTGTACGAACGACAACCTTGAACTTTTAATTTACTTTTCTGTAATGATAATGGCCGATTAAGTATTTCGTCCGCGGCGACGTGAAAGACTTGAAGGTGACATGGTTTTGTTATTAAAAGCTGTATGTATATCGCCTTCATTTCACTTTTAACAGCGTTATTGCGCGGGGGTTTTGCCAGCATATTTGGTTCATATTGTTGGCGTTACTTTCGATTTTTATATAATTCGTTAATTTTGTTCATGGTATAAGCATTACTTTCAATAGATAGTGTCTTTAAAAATACATGTTCGTGAGTGAAAAGCTTTTGTTTGCGCAAGCGTGTTATATTTCTATATATCTATTACGTTATACGAATAATATTTTTTTGACATTACGCAGTAGAAGTTATACAAAAAGGCAACAACCGTAAAGTATATCGAAAACTAATTTGTAGGTAAAAATTTTACGCTTATTTACTGATACTATTTAATTAATTTAATTAATTAATGCCTATACCTGTAAATATACCTGCAGGTATACCTATTAATGTAAGTGTTAAACAAATTTGCTACATATACCTGTCTTAAAATAATTAATTGCTTCGGTATACAGTCTGTCCCAGACTTCTGGAATTGTAGAGTTGCGCCTACTACGTAAATGATAGAAGGTTAAAATTTCAACATAATGTATCCTTCAAAATTATTTCTGGATATACAGAGTGATGCATTCTCTATTTCATTACGCTTTTAGTTTGTTGATTTAGAAATAAACCAATGCAATATGGGCTTCACAAGCGTCTTTCTAACAGATTTCTAGATATTTATAATTTTGTTGTCAATCACCTAAACGTAGATATATTGATTTAAAAGAACAGGAATGCAAATGCATTTTAACATAAAAAAAAATAAAAGGAAGTAATGGACTCGCTTGATTGAAAATATTAACTCTAAGTAGCTCCTTGCAAAATCAAAAAGATGTCTACATATGAAACTATGGATAACACAAGCATTCGGGGTGCAACAGTTAGTGTCCGACGTTGTGCAAAACTTATCTAACTCTTCTTTACTAAAACTTGAAGCTTTGAATCAACATCCAAGATTGTCAATGTCAGTAAGTTCTGTTTACTGTTGTCTTGGTAACCAAACAATATTAACACTAAAAATCACTTAGATACAATATCCAAATGGGATCAATATTTGACTGTAAATATTTATTTTATTTTCAATAAGAGGTATCCGATATTATACAGAAAAAATATAAGGTGTTTGTTTAAACATATGGCGTTTCTTCCGTTTAAATTTGGCAAATTTTGGTGTTCAATACTGAACTACGCGTATATTTCTAAGGCGCTGTAATATCATGTGAATAGAGCCAGAAGGTTCAAACACCCTGTATACTAACTGAGGGTTTGTACTTACACACGCGTCTTCCGCAGCGGAGTACTACTTTTTTTAAGTTTTAACGAAGCAAAATTAAATTATTTGTTCATATCTTCGTTTTTTATACAATTTAAACATAATAACAACGTATACCCCATCTTAACGTCTTATTTACATACTTAAGAAAATAAGTTTCTGTCAAATACAACATTTACGAGTAAAATAATTCGGTAATAAAATACGTTTAATCTTTCGGGTAAACCCCCAGGTCCCAATAGAACAAGTTTTATCTTATAAATAATACTGTTTGTGAGTTTAGCGTTCGTAAATTTCACGACTGTATATAAGTGAGGCTATGCAAATTTCGTAAAAGCGCTTGGCTTTATTAAGCCACGGCATAGTTGTTTACAGCGAACAGCTTTTATTTCATCAAGCGGATTGCCGAAATTTTATTGGACGTTAATAGCCCACTCTACTGGTCATCTTGTCATCTTGTCTATAGGACGTACTCTTTGAAAGCATAAAAACACCATTCTGTTGCAGTAATATATATTTCAAAGATTTAGAGGGATAACGTGGATATTTGCCAGTTTTATAACTGACTTAATTTTTATTGGCTGAATAGATTCAAATTTATACAAACAAGTTTTAGTCTTTAATGGCACTACTGCATTAAAAAATAATGTGCAGCACAGTAAATTTACTAACAGAGCGCATTAAAGAAGAGTAGCTTATTTACCACAGATAACTCCCGGTTTTTAAAATTAACTCTAATGGTTGCAATACTAATGATAGTTTTTTCTCAGATGGTGACGGTCCAGCTGTGTGTATAAGCCTTTACTGCTTGTCAGGAGACTTTAGTTTGTAAATGTGACCCACTAGAAGGTACTGACTCTAGTAGAAGTCAAACGCACAGGATCTAACTATGCCCAACCATAAACCCTCTTACCACTGGACTATCGAGTCATTAAAGTAAATATTTCTTCGGCTTAACATCAGTATTAGATTAAAAACCTTTACATTTACAAGAAAACGATCGGCACAATCTGCACCACCCAAGTTACTTCATTAATTTGGAACAATTGTACACAATGCATGTTTTACAAATGTAAAAAGAAGTATAGTAAAAATAGTTGTAGTAGTTTCATTAAATTGTTATCTCGTGTACTTTCTTTTTAATCATATTAAACATGTTACTCTGATGATGAAATATGCCGTTATTTTAAAACAAAGATGATACGCTGCTCAGAGATGGTGGCAAGGTTGTGTTTGTATGTATCATCGTTATGAGTTTCACCAATTTCTTTTGTTTCAATGTAATGGTTCTCATATTGAAGCTTTCCCTCAAAAGATGTTAAACTTCTTGAAATTCAGAATTCTCATTAAATTCTAATTCACGCAATGTTTATTTTCTATTGGCATCAATCCATAGAAATTTGTAAATTTACTAGACCTAAGTTAAAGAGTACAAATATTGAAAAAACAAATAAAAACAAATAAATGAAAACATGTTAAGTTTATATTTTAACAAAAATCTGTAATAGATTCCTTTCCTAACCAAAAATTGTTTAGCTACCATAATTTTAACTCTATGTTATTGCTTAGAATAAAGTATATTTACATTTACAGTTGGCATAAAGTGCAATTAATCAGATGTCAATTTTAATATTGCCGTCTAACTAGAAGTATATATAACTCCAATCACGGCGGTCATTTATATACCAAAAGAAAAACGGTATCGAATTATCATATAGGTTCTGTGTATATGCTGAAATACTCAAAGGAATAGAATAGTTTATGTTACTACAATGAAGACAGTAAGTTTTCAAAATAAAGTTGAAAACAAGAAAGTTTCTGTGACTGTTTCATTAACTAAAACAACATGTCTTTAAATTAGCGTTAAAATTTGAGATCTCGTCCAATAAACTGGCGAAATTCAAACAGCATATTTACTCCATAATAATATATCATAATCACTCCACGTGTTTACATTGTGTATTGGAGTCAAAAGCTTCCTACCTCATCCACATTTTCTGTAAGTGTTCAACAGAAAAGAAAAACAGCTACATGATTACTAAATATTTCGGTTTTGTATTTAAAGAAGATGTATTAATAACTAGGAAAACGTGAAACTCCAAAATAATTGCTGTCAGTTAAATGTTCCTGAATATCAAGTTGACGATCTATTACAAACACATTTTAACTCTTATTATGTTAATGTAAACTTAATAGTAGGACTTACAAACAAAAGAACGAGCAGGATAGAGGTGGTTATGGCGGCACACATGTCTGCTATTTCACATCATCCTGCGCCACACTCTCGCACTCACCCGTCCGCCACTGAGCGAACTTCGCGAGCCACTGCCTGTTCGCAACTATTGCCGAAGCAGTTCTGTACTGCGTTGGGTGGTAGCAGTAATCATGTTTCCGGGCAGACTCCGGGTTCTCCACATTGCAATACGTAAGACTGCGCAAATTCTTAAATTCCGCCTATTATACACGCTGCATTCTATTTACGCTAATCCAATGTTGCTTGTCAGTTATAATAAATACTAAGAGGTTTTGTATTTCCGATATTCGTTTTTTTGTCGTGTATTTATAGCATGGAATGCGTATACGTTTAGGTTTTAGCTAACAAGTGCCATTGCTTCTACGTGTGTAAACACGTCTTACGACCATGTAACTAACAACGGTACTTTTAACACGTATCTATACCTTTCTGTAATGGTAGGCAACGATTGTAGGGTAGTATGGCAAACGCTAAAGATATCACATAAAATATGAAAAATAATGGAGTAATTTTATTAAAATAAAATATGCTGTAAATCTAGAGAAAATTCACAAAAGGCAATCTAATTTCCAATACTTAAGTAAAGGAATATGCTGTTTTGAAATAATAATAATAAACATTAAAATAAATTTATCTGACGAAAATTAAAAAATTTTCTATTTAGCATTATCGCGATCCAAACAATTGTAGGAGAGCCAAACAAGTTAAGTGAATTATCCTTCCTGTATTTCTGTTTTACACTTTATAAAAATATGTAAAATATGATGAGAAAAACCTTGGGAATAACATTTAAGTTTAATAGAAGTTACAAAATCTATTGTAAAGTTGGAAGACAAACTATTTCCGCAAGAACCTAATTATTGTTAACTATTTGGTATTTCTCTGTACCAGGTTCATTTCGGTAAGTATATTGTACTACTAAATTAACAACACAAAAAAAAAAAAAAATATAGTTCCATCTGTGGCAGATTCAATGTATAGAGAGCAACGGCGCAAAGTAGTACGTACAAGCGCAGGTATGTAGCCGGCCGGTACTCCCTATAAATGATAAAGCTGTTGGAGATACAAAAACACGGAATATTTATTATTTAGTTTACCTGCTCTTTCAATGATTAAACAGAATTATAAGAACATGCATAATTTGTGTTAATGTTTCAATGTTTCAATTATTCAAATAATCCTTACAATGTAAGCCATTGCTACGAATTGTCTGCCTTACGAATCCAATAATTTGCAAATGGCATTTTGGTCCAACTGTAAAGTTATTCTAACATTTGTTTCGGTGTATGTTCCGGATTTCTATATCACTCGAGCGACCGGATAATGTGAGCAAAAAATTATTTTTTTCTAACTTGTCTTGTTCTATCCCCAATCTAAAAAATTAAAGAAACTATGAATACTTTATCGATTTCATGACAACTAAATAACATTGAAGACGCCAAAATTGTCGAATACAAAATATTAACTTTTCTCTGCTTGTACCAAAATCGATTTGAAATAGACGAAAAGTATTATAAATAATTGGAAAGTTCAGCCACAGGTAATTCACTGTCTCTTTTGCTAGTCTATTGATTATTAAATAGATATGAAAATAGATACTAAATATTTTCTTAGAGTATGGCTTAGGTATGTGGACGATATCTCAATTTTTTTAGTTTTGCGCGATATTTAACGCAAAATTTGGTATGTACATAAATTGGTTTAATGGAAATTATATGGATATACATAACGATGATGTAAACAACCTTTCTCCATTAGAAGAACTCTCCTGAAATTGACCAATGTAGAAAAAATGTAAGTATTTTATTGTTGTATAGGTATTATAGAAATTACAAAAGTTATTATGGCAAAGAGAAAGATAGATTGCAGAGTTGCACAGTTTTAAAGGTGACGATATTTGTTTCATTCAACCATTGTTGGTTATCAACGGTCCAGTGTATAATTAGAGAAAATGTCAACTACTTGATATTCGGGGCTTAATATTGATATTGAATTATCATCAGCGTAATTAACTAACGTATTAGGTGTTGGTATTAATAGGGTTCACCTGACATAGTTCGGTATTGCTGTATAAAATCTGGTAACGGGTTTTCAGCTTGTGCTCGGCCAATGCAGAATGGGATATCCGCAGCAATCTAGTAGAATGCTCGTATTGCGCCACACGGGTACTGACCGACCACTTGTTCCTCGATGTATACACCATTTCCTCTATGCCTTCCGATGTCTGGTCAGTCAATCAAGTCCTCCTCTTCTTTCGTCCTATCTCTTCTATTCTTCCATTCCAGTTCTCCCTAAGCCCTTCTTTCTTTCTTTTATCCGTACGCCTTGCTTCAAGCACTTTTTTAACCATTGTACTATGTCACATCCTTACTACATGGCCACAGCATTTTAGTAGTTTTTTCTCACTCTTGGTGGTTACTGCTTCTTGTCCCGTTGTTTTCCCAATTATTTTTCTTAGAAATTTCATTTCTTCTAGTGTTGTAATGACCAGGCTTCACTTGCATATGTCAATGTTTGTAGAGCATTTGTATTATATACTTTTAATTTGATGTTTTTGTATATTTTCTTTTTTCCAAAAATTGTTTTTTTAGAGTAGGTATAGAACAAGATTATGTTAAAATAAAAAAATGTTTTTCGGATAATCCAGTCGACAATGAAAATCTACGAATTTTCAAAACATATTTCGATTTTAATAATGTTGTGTGATGGGTAGAAACACAAACCACTTATTTTTGACGCTGGGGAAAATCTTATTACGGAATGATACTATTAGAGATGTACACACAATTTATTCAAATTTATCCAAATGTTACATTCCTTTTCACAATTTGATACTAATCGAGTGTGTTGCCACATTAGCGAATTACTTTCTTCCTTTTAGCGTAGACTAGGTTAATTCTAAATCACTTCCACAAATTTGTGTGGAAGTTACAGTTTAGTTAAATGTAAAATGTAGAAAAACGATGTTGATAACTAATACATGTGTGCTTGGTACAAAATTAAAAGTTACTTTAGTATGTAACAAACGCGTAGCGCTACTTATAAATCTTAGTATTGTTCTTTTATTTTTAGATATAACAATCCCAGAAGCTGACTCAAATATTTTAGATATACGAAAACACTTCTTTCAGGTATTTTACCAATTCCCCGTAATTCTTAAACGACACGTAAATTCCGCGAATGAAACTCTGATGTGACTTATAAGACTCTCAAGGTCTTAATATTTACTACTACCAGAATTACTGGTCACTAGCATTTTAAAGAATTTCTTGCAAAGACGATTCTGGATGTAAGTGACACGGATGTGGTTTGGTTTTAAATATCATTCTTTGCAACTGAACTAAGGATTCGTTACAATTTATAATTTAGCAATAATTATTGGTTTATATCCCAGGGACTTTATCTGTTTTTGAATTTTGAATTTATCTGTTGTTGATCCAACTAGTGTAAATTTAATCGATAGTAAAATACCACTTAATATAATTGCTTTTATTGTATTTATTATAAACCATTCTGTTTTTTTGTCTTTCAGTAAATATTTAGTAATTAATTCGATAAGTGACAGCTCAATAACGATAATACCTATTTTGTCTGAGAACAGATTAGTGTAGCCTTTGACGTAGAGTTGTATTTCGATCGTCAACCCTAAGAGAAAATGAACGTGTAACAAATAACTTTCGAGGTTTAAAAAAGAAACCAAAACCCTTATTTTCTCCTTTTACCTCTAGCATCTTTATTTGACCTTGCAGAGAAGAACTAAAATTACATTCTTGAGGCCACTTTCCCCTGGAAGGAGTCTTTCTTCCAATTTCAACATATATAACATGTTGACAAAACCCTTCGATATTATGCTTAAATTAACGAAGAAGGCGTTTTAAAATTAAATTAGGTAGCCATGAAATATCCAGATTTTCAGTTCATTGGCAATAGAAAAATGTCGTACACCAACGAAGAGAAACGAGATATGTTATGTATTTTTTATTGATCGAACTCAAATACCACAATAGGCAGTACAAGATATTTACATTATATCCCGAACGACAACACGTCGCTACATAGGATCATATATCTTGGTAGAAACTTGGTCAAGAATGGATAGTTTACTTAGCCAAGTAATGTTTATGTTAACAGGAATTTGCAAACAACATCTACACGCGAAGTGACCTCAGAATTACCGCGAGTATGGAAAACTTCACATCAAAATAAGTTAACCACAGCCTGATGATAATTTAAAAGACGACTGGAGTTTTGTAGGAAAATTAGAAGACAACGAACATTTTTAAAAAAGAGCATCTGGTTAGATGAATCAAAATTTACAATTTTATAATCTCAACAGTAGAACGGAGAACTATTGGGCAAGCCAAACAGCTCAAGGAGAGCACAATATCGTTTTGGATTAAACGTTTGAATGAATCTTTTAGGAAATCGTCTCATCAGACCAGTTATGTCTGAAGAAATATTAAATGGTGAGACTTACGTAGTTAGCCCTTCTTTTCATATACGTATCTAATTTCTAGATAAAATATTCCATTAGATCAACTACAGCATTTATGGTGGCAACAAGACGGGGCACCGGCTCACAATGCGGCATTTGGGAGGAAGTAATTAAGTACTTAAGTGGATTTGTTGAATGGTTGGATTATTTAGCTTCCAACGCCATTTACTATCTTCTCTTCTGGTTTATAATAAACACACAATTTAGCAACTTTTCCAAATTTAAAGCAAATTTAAAGCTACTCTCTATCTCCAATAATAAGCGAAATCCCCATGGCGAGGGACGAAAATGAATCAACCGTTATAGTAATTACACAAATTATTATTAGTATGAAGCCTAGCAATATTTGTAATATTACAGCATGTGAATTTGCTATTACTCATACAAGACAATTCTAATCCCACCAATAAGGTCGTTACTAAAATGTAATCGATAAAGAAAGAAGCGAACATTAACAACAATCTTTCCGTTGTTGTCGAGTCGTTACTTAACATCAATATTAATGAATTTCTACTTTCAATTGAGTATTTTAGTTAGTTATAAAATAATGCAACTGTATAGTCAGTCAAAGTATTTCTTTTCAATTAAAAAGAACTCTTAATAGTTTCAAATTTCATATAAGCAGATGTAATTAATACAAATGCAATTTTGCCGGAAAAAATGAACGCATATGGGATATTTGATTAAAAAAAAGAGAAATGTAGGTATTTGCAATGTCGTAAACTAACTTCAAAATAACTAGTGCGAGTGGTATAAATTGCATTATAGGAGTTCGAAGAAAAGCAAATATACAAAATATTAATTTGTTATCAAAATTACCTTTAAGTTGTAGTATTTCTACCATGATTTTATAGGATGATTATCTATAGTGTAGCGCAACTGATTGTAAGTTAACTTTTTTACAATTACACACAAAATAGGCACCAGCTTCATCGTGCTGATAATATATTTGCATTCTAATATTTAATCCTTGTAATTCATTTTGTAGAAGAAAATAAGTAGTGCTCTTCTGTGGGGCGATTTTCCAAAACTTATGCCGAAAATTACCTTCGACTGTTACGTGGGTGTTTTTGCCTCTCCATACTTGAGAGTTCCGAGTGTTATTAATACCCCCACAGACGTAAAAATTATGCGCGATAAAACGCGACGACTATTACATATCCACCGGCAAAATCCCGTAACCTTCTGGTTTTATACGCAAAATATGAGATGGATATTAATCCTTACGCGTGTTATTTTTTTTTGTGAAATGTCCAACTAAGTGCCAATTCTTCGAGAGTTGGTCGTAGCATCTTCTTCTACTAAACCCAGAATATTTTCTACTTCTAAACTTTATCACGCAGCTCGTTCGTTGGTACTGCAAAGCATTCCGGTCTCAGTTTGATAAATACGTTTTTACCAGGACTTCATTATTGTGGAAACCGTTGATGATATTCTTCAACAGGAGCTGTAGCATTACCATTAGAAAAAACATAAACAAGCGCCACATTTGCATGGTACTCTAAATTTGAATAAGTATGGCATTTTCTAACAAAATAACGTTCAAACTCGAAAATAAGAGTTGACTCATTGTCATTACATTCACACTGACACATATTAGAACATTAGAACATAAAAAATGATTGAAATGATTTTGAGCCTTGAAACGATTGCAGACAACCGGTACGTTATGTGATAAGAAGCGAAAAACATTTTTACAGTAGAACGTACCTGAATCTTTCTTTCAAATACAAGAATATTTTTATTTTATTTAAGAGGTATTAACTCGAAAACAAACGAAAATTAAGACTATTGGAATATTTGGAAAATTGGATAAGATGATGCGTCTTTCTATTTTTTATTTTCAGGTATACAATACATTTCTGGAGTATAGTCCGTTCTTCCTGACTCATCCTGTATAATTAAGCAAAAAGCTCAATAAAACTTATTTCAGTTTATGGGTTTTAAAAATTTATCTAAAGTTGTACCGTAGTGCTCACGTCTCTACGTAAATATTGAAAGGGAAGAATTCTTTTCTCTCCTGCTACCGCCCGTATTCTCCGTTTCATATATTTACGTAGCGACATGAGCAGTGCGGTATGTACATATATACAAGCCTACACTATTCGTCAATAAACATATTGATAAAACTACGTTAGTACCACATTTATTATACAAATTGTCATGGAACAACTTGCTCTATAGTAAAAATAAAAAGACTACCTGTACCAGTAAACTAAGGATAAGCTGACGTCCTAATGCTATGGCTGAAACTATCAAAACAAAAAATTACAATACTTCCTCGTGCAAACGGTACAACCTGTTTTCCTGCTTACCTATCTACTCGTGAGTAGAAATATCTCCTGTTATGTATAAAAACACGTAGTAACAACATAGGTGAGTATATAATACGTACATGTATTCACAAAAACACCTACATATTTAATAATCAGTACTAGTTAGTATATCTAAATTATTCTGAGGTTATAAAAAAAAACCTATCAGCTAAACGAATCTTTCTATAATTAGTACGTATGCACATTCATCTAACACACCTTTTTTATTCTAAGCGAACGAGACACAGAAGTTTTTTTTACAAATGGCATCTCGGGATCATAGTCCAGGTGCCTATATTATTGCTTGTTGCCACCTTAATTTACTTCGTTATTTTGGCATCTATTGTAATCAATTAATGGATTTAAAAAAAAAATTCTAGGGAAATCGAAATAAAAAATAAGTGGAATCCTAGAAAAACTTACAATTACTATCAAACTGAAACCAAAAGAAACAAAATTTGAGTACCAAAGGACCAAACAAAGTTGAATTTAGAACAATCGCCTAAAGTAAACCCCATATAGAACAAAATTCAGAATAACTTCCACAGTTATGTATTGTAAATGTCACTATAAACAGTTATAGGATTCTTGACGCGGACATTTGTAGCAATTAGTGAAACAGTAGTGGCGCAAAACCATGTCTGTTTAAGCTCATGCAAATTAACAAACACCCACCGCACACTCAGCGAATAACAGCATGGTGGGAGGAGACAAATCACGGAGTTATTAGTACGTATCTCTTCGAAGAGGCTAGTCAAACTGATATGATGAATTCCGATCGGTATATTTTGATGTTAAGAAACTTCCTCCGACCTCAAATTCGAAAAATCCAGCAGAACAATGCTCAAATGTGATTCCTACATCGCGGGACAACCCCTATACATTATAGGTTTCCATGCCATTCGACCTTTCGGCCTGTGATTATTTTTTATGGGGTTGTCTAAAGTTGAAAGTTTTCATTAATAGTTCATACGCCTTGGAAGAAATAAAGGCTGCTGTCAAACGTGAAATTAGAGCAATATCGATAAACACGCTTCGTGATATCATGATCAATTTCAGAAAAAAACTTTAGTAATGAAGATCATTTGCAAGAAATTACTTTCCACACCTAAATTGTGTTCTAAAAATTTTTCTAGCAATGGTAAAATATGATTAATTCAATGTAAACAGTTTTTATTTCCAAAATAACAAAGTTATAAAGATTATAAAAATACACTTGTAAAACCGTCAGATATTTCTGCCGGACCCTGTATAATTCGCATAACTTGTTTGACTTTCCTGACAATTGCTTGAATCGGTGTAATACTGAACAGTAACGTTCTTTATTTCTGTCAAATCAATTTACTTAATGTTAAATCCAAGCTTATGTGAGCAGAAATATATACACAAGCACTAAATACATTTAATAACATTTACGGAAGCATATAATCAAACTAAATAATAGTATAATTTCGATTTACAGGATATTTATTAACTAGATTATTTTCTTCTACAATAAAGTTACTATCATTACCATGTGTGAAATAGAAATGTAAATAAAAAATAATAAACACTGGATAATTAAGATGCAAGAGGGGGCGACACTGCTTCGCCTGTCAAACCTGTAAAATTTCACCAATTTCTTTTTTAATGGTTATTCTAGATTTAGGATTTTTTTATCCAATGCATTTGAAAATATTCATGCGTTTTTGGTTCGAGTAAATGCGGCGCCCAACGCATGACTGCTTTTTCATGCTCAAATCCTTACTCAATATATGATAAACACATTCCTTCGAGATACCCACAGCTCCTACTCTCTCTCTAATCTTGATTTGTCGGTCATCTAACACCATTTGATGAACTTTTCCGAAGTTATCGGTAGTGGTTGCAAATTTTGGCCGTCGGGTACATTCATCGTCAATTAAATTGGTACGACCACATTTAAATTCAGCTGTTCAAAATTTTACTCTGACAAATGATGATGCAGACTTCCAGTAAGCCGCATCAGTCTTCGATCTACTTGCATTGTCGTATTGCCTTCCAAACATAAGAATTTAATGACGGTTCGATTTTTTCCATTTCTACAGAAAGCTAAACATCGATTCATACAAATAATTGTTAAACAACAGCTGAGCACCTAAAAGCACCTAAAAAGCAGCAAATGTCTGGTTATTTTCTCAAAAAATTTGCTATGTATGGTAGCAATATCATATGAGTAGTAAGAAAATTTTCCAGAAATTAATGAAATGAACGAATTTGCAAAAAAAAACATAACGAAGTAATTCGACCAATAACAGTGACGTTATGAATAACTGCTTTATTAGAAAAATTAAATCATGTAATAACGCAAGTATGAATTTTACTGCATAAATGGTTTCCGTTGTATGTAGGTAATTTGAAAATACACTTATCCGCTAAAACATAAAATGACGTGGTTCACCTAGAGTATAGCCTTGATTTAATTGTGCAATAGTTTTCTGTTAATAATGGATTAAGATACAAATTAAGCAAAAAACTTCTACTTTTAAACGAAGAAAACTAGTTTTGTCCGTTATATTTCCTTCAATTATAAATGATTAAGAAATTGCAATGCATCTTTTTGAAATACTATTGTTTCACAATACGCAATGACATTGGAAGAGGAAGATAATTATTGGAAAATTCACAGAGCAAAGTAATGATTTATTAAAATACGAAGAAATGAGAACTAACATAGAGTGTGACTTGACACTTAAAATGGAAGTACCCCTGTAAAACCTATACTTTACATCAAAATTAAGACATGTTTTAATATTTACGCTCGGTATTATCAAACTCTTTTAAACGGAGATTTAGTAAAAAGAAGATCTAGTTAAAACTGCATTTAAATAACCAAGTCGTACAATCAATTAAATAAATGAGGATATACACAACTCTCCATTTAGCTGAAGTTGACAGTACTGAACACACATTCCTAAATATGAAGACGCTGTCATCGCTGTTTTCGTTTAACAAGCGTCTGCCAGTTTATGAACACACATAGTACATATTTTATTTTCACTTTTCTTTTTTTGATTATTTTATTTAATTTTTATCACGCTTATTTGTAATTGGAACATTACTGGAAGGAAAGGAAGGAAAAAAAATTATTCACTTGATATCTCTTACATCAATATACTGAGAGTATGTACCCTAGCCGCAATTAAAAATGCACCACCAAAAAATGTTTGCAAAATAATGTTTATTACTGTCAAAAATGCTTATATTGCTTATAAACATGCAAATGAAAGACAATTCAACAAAAGAAAAGTAAATAAGGGTCGCCTAGCACATCTATGCTCAGGTGTTAAAGGTAATAAAGGCCCGTAGTTACCGGCCTTGATTACCTTTAACATGTATGTACGTTGGTTGTTCGAAGCTGCGTCCACCTTCTACCACTCCAGGACCATCAGGTTGGTGATCTTGGGGTCTTCGGTTCTTGATGTTTGGGCCTCGGAGCCTTCTTCCTGGACTCCCTCCTCTGTTGGGCTCCTAAAAAGAAAGATATGTGTTAGTATGGTATACTCGTTATGAATGGCGATACTTATTCCAGCCTACTAAGGTAATCGTCCCTTGTGGGACTCCAGATAGCATGCTCCTTTCTGAAGATTCCATCCCATTAACCATGGCGTGTAATCTTCGGTCCTTGAGGTATGATCTGGTAATCGTAAGAAACCTCGGCAGAAAGCTGGCCTCTTTCATCTTCAGAAGTAGTCCTTTGTGCCGGATCTTGCTGAATGCCTTCTCCAAGTTCAGGGATATCATGGCGGTCGTTTGGTTCCTTGTGAAGGCAGTGGCTACCTGATCCGTAATTCTGTACAACTAAAGAGTTGTAGAGTGGTCTGACCTAAACCTAAACTGATCGCTGTCCATGAGTTGGTTATCTAAAAGATGCTTGTTGATTCTGGTCGAGAGCAAAGACTCAAGAATCTTGCTGATGGTCCTGAATAACGACGTCGGCCGATAACTGTCTGGAGAGGATCCTTCTTTGGTTTCAAGGCTGGGATAATCCTGGCAGACTTTCATCGGGTCGGGTAGTATGTCAGTCGGAGCGCTGCGTTAAATATCTGCGTCAGGTTGACCAACAACTTGAGCGGTAAATTCTTCAACGCGAATTTGCGAATGCATAATGCGTCTTTTCACCAGAACAGCAGTTTCTCCTCCTCTGGTTGACCTGTCTGTTCGATAGACGTGATCTTGAATTTCTGGTTAGCCTTCAGCCACGTTTCGCAGATCAAGGCGATATCAATCCTATAGTCAGCAAGGAACTGAGTGAACTCGAGTTTCTTGTTTAGGATTCCTTGGGCGTTCCAGGTAACGATTCAGAAAATTCTCGGCGTGCAGTTCATGACGCAAAGATAGATTCCCCCAGCTCCATGAGAAATTGATTGAGAGGATTGATCTAGGGGATTAGAATTCCTTTGGAGCTTCTTGAGCCCAATCATCGCCTTCTCTGCTGCCTGGAATCTGAAGCAGTGCAGCGAGTCCTGGAAAGAAATCATAGGTTCCGCGTCGGATTCACTACTCGTAGTAGCCTCAGATTCCGGAACACTTCTTGGAAGTGTGGCTCCCTTTCTTCTTCGAAGAAGAGCTAGTTTCGGCTTCTCGCTCTTCTTCCGGACCTCCTCCGCCTTTGAATCCTTCTTCTTCGGTGACTTGGAAGGAGCAACCTTTACGGAGGCCACCTTTGCCCGCTTTTGGGATCCCCTGGCAACCGCGGTGTAAGTGGCTCGGTTACCACCGTTTCCCTTTTTCGGCCCCACTTGCGCACGTTCTGGTAGTTTGGGGCGGCAGTTTGCGGAGCGCCTTCTCAGTTTTTGCCGGCGGCGGCTTAGGCTTGGGAGCCTGCTCCGCATGCCGAACAACTGTTTGGCGGCTTGTCAACTTCTGATACACCGCACAACCTCTATAGCCTCTATACCCTATAGCCTCTTAGCCCCGTAATTAGCACACTTGCGTGCGCCGCTTACGTCCAGTCCGCACTTCTCCGTTAAGTGCTCCTCTGCACGTTGACAACGGTGGCACATGGCCGGTCCTTTGCGAGACTTGAAAGGGACAGCCGAGACTTTAATCCCGAATATATATAGCTCCCTTTACCTTATAGGCGTCCTCAATGCTGGGACAAGGGACAACCGCCATGAATACAGAGCTCGCGGTTTTATTGCGAAATAATATTTACCTTCTTGCTTATAGAACTGTATAAATCGTTGCTTTGATTGTGTAATAAAGACTAAAAAAAAAACAGAACCGTACAGCTCATATTGCTGTAAAATGCAACAATTATTTATTTTTAAACTACTAGTACTACTACTACTACTGCCTGACTACAGTTAAAAAGAGTACAAAAAAAGCTAAGCATCTAATTATATGCAATATTAACGCATATTAAGATGCGCAAGTCAATTGACAATTTATTTGAACATTCAAACATACCTTAGCTTTAGCCGATTTTAATTATTTTTAATTCTTTGATGAAGGAAGAGATAAAACTAGTTAAAGTAAAATTCATTTCTGTAAATACCACATAAATGCTAAAAATATTGGGAATATTAGTAAAAACCTGCTGGTATGTTGTCATATATCAAATCGGCAACAACCAATCACGCGCTAAGTTAGTCGGAATGCTGTTTTAAGTGACCAGTTCTCTCCTTTTAAATATAAAAGCAGATTTAGGCTTAAATCTCATTTAGAAGTGTTGGTAATACATCTCAAAGGCATTAAAAGAAATGTTAATCTAAAAGCAGTTTTAAATGTAATGATAGTATCAGACATAATTGGATTAAAAATCGTTTGTTTCCACACAACATTTCAGAAGCCCATCTAAATTTTCAAGCATATGCGTAGTGGTAGATGTTTCGATTCTAACTAGCTGGAGGAGGATGTATTTGTCGTCTTTTCACAACAGTTTAGTCCAAAAACTCTGCTATTTCAAATATGAAGTTGAATTTTTGATATGTTTGCGAAAAAACTTAGCATTGGTAGCATCCTGGCGATACTGTAACCAACTAGCTGTTACACTAAAATCAACAAAACGATAAATGGTTCATTTTTTCGTTCTACAATTCGTGGAATATTTACCTAATACTAAATATTTTTTTTCTTATAAGATTTTACAATTGCTGAACGATTGATCTCAATATGTTTTCCTTCACTCGATCTGAAGCAATCTTTTCGAGGCTCAAAATCATTTCTATAACTTTGTTGTTCTGATATGTGTCAGTGTCAGAATCACTGCGTTGAGACAATGATTCAACGTTTATTTTGGAGCTTGTAGATTATTCTGTTATCGTCGACGGTTTTCACATCAGTGAAATCCAGGTAAAAGCGTTTTTATCAGACCTTTCAAAATGAATTAGAGGGATTACTAGAGGATGTTCCTCTAAACATTAGAATCCAAATGTATTAGCATAACGCAGCGCTTCTGCACATTTCGGTCAACAGGTCAAGTAATATTTGAATAATAGGCTTCCAGGACTTAGGATCGGTTGCGGTGTTTCTATTAGTTGGCCTCCAAGGTCTCTAGACCTCACACCACTAGACTATTGTGTATGGCGTTAGTACAAAAATGGTGTCTATACTAAGGATGCACTAATTCGACGTATTAGAAATACCGCAACCGTTATTAAAGAAACACACGAAGCAAACAGGCGCCGTTAGTAGACGAAACATAAAATGTTTAAAGGTCAATGGCGGTATTTTTGAACATTGATTAAAAACATATATGAAATTTTGTGTATTTGTAATTAGACTATAATTTGAAAACAAAAGAAAATCGGATAAGAACGTTTTTTTTACATGTATAATACGCTCCTAGAGTTTCTTTCTCTCCTTCGTACTCACCCCGTGTTTAGTTCCGAACAGGCCGTATTAATTATTATTTGTTTTATACTTAGCAATATTCTCGATACCAAATTATGATGCCTAAGATGAGTTTACTCCGAGTTTCTCATTCTCAAATATTGTAAAGTAAGTTGAATAGATATACAAACATACATCTGAATGTGATCGAATTACTTATTTGTCGTTCTTACAATTTTACTGTTACTTTATTGCTCTGAATCTTTACAGCCATTTAGTATTACTAAATCTAATGTGTGTTCCGACTGCTGTAAGATTATTACTATTTTTACATTCATTCAGTCTTTTGGTCATCTAAATACTATAACGAACTATTAAGTTTCAAGCCCGAATATGAATACTCGTCCAAAATATGTTGGTAATACAACTGCGCATCCACTGAAAGATGCTCTTGAAAATTTCAGTCATCATGGAAGCTTAGCTCGGTTGTTGTTTAACAATGGTTTGTGTGAGTCGATTTCAGTGTTTCTGTAACACTGAGAAAAATCGAATCTGGTGCGTTCAAATTCTTGCATTTCAAAGGCCTGCGCGAATTAACGTCAAGACGGATGCCGTTTACGGGGAGTGTACATCCGCATTTGCCGGAGTGAAATTTTGGGCAGCTGAATTTAAGCGTTATCATAACATCACTTCATCTTCTTCATTTCTGCAGTTAGGTTTAATAAAGTTACATTCATCGTTTGCAACATATTCAGCATCCTTTCCAAGTTTTCATACTCTTTGGGTGCTTTTCCGGTATTCTCATAGTTACTTTTGTTGCAGGGAAGTTCCCACTCTGTCCTAGTTCTCTTTTTCTTTGTCATCTGATGAGTAATTGTCCCTATAATACATGCTTATCAATCGTTATCTTTAATGAAAATCAAACACTTATTCAGGGTATCTGATGAGAGATCCCAAGTAATATAACTGTACTAAGTCTGCAGGAACGAGTACACTTTCCTTGGGCTAGCGCCATCTAGTGGTCGTTTGTAAAAATTCAGGTCGCTACCTCGTATTTTGGAAAGCGTCCATGTTTTCCTATCAACCAAAATTAACCGAACAATCCTCGATGTTAACATCTTGCAACGAACCGCTGGTTGTTACAGATTCAAAGAACTTTTACTGAAAGAAAGAGACAATTTATTATTAAGATAATAACTTTTTATTCATTCTTTGAATCATATTTGCGAATGTTTAATTAAAATTTATCCATTTTCATGTGAACAAACTTTTGGAAAACGCTATGTACTTCTTCTAGAAGACGGTGCGTACGTGCATAATCTTTCGATTCATATTCTCGACTTGTGTTTCGTGCATCGTACGTCATCCAAAAGAGGTCTCCACGTCATCGTTCGGAATGGTATATAAACCGCTCGAAAATCCTATTCGGCAGGAGTTTACTCCTGCCCCTCTGTATCGCAGACGCTGCTTGACACTGGCCTAGGAGGACCCCCGACGTATCGCTGTCGGTGCTAGACACTGACCCAGCTGGAGCCCTCCCTCCGTATCGCTGTCGGCGTATGACGCTGACCTAGACGGAAGCCTTCTCCATATCACTGTCGGCGTATGACGCTGACCTAGACGGAACTCTTCTCCGTATAGCTGTCGGTGTTTGACACTGACCTGGGCGGAGCCGTCCCTCCGTGTCGCTGTCGGCATATGACGCTGACCTAGGCGGAGGCCTTTTCCGTATCGCTGTCGGTGTTTGACACTGACCTGGCGGAGCCCTCCCTCGTAACCGTCTTATTCATTTTTTTTGCAGAGTTAAATTAAATCTTATTTAATTCACGTTAAAGACCGTAAGTTTGTACAATGTTATTATCAATCTGTACTTTGGCGAATTTTCCGTTTACTGCTTATAGATTGATAACGGAATTTTTAACACGTTGAATATTAAAATACCGTTTCTAATTTCTATATATGTTTTTTGTACGTAAAAGTGTGTCCGAACTTATTTTCCGAGTTCCGTTTGATTTCAATAATCGAAGTTCCTTACTTGTTTTGTACATAACACATTCTTTTGTAAATAAAACATTTATTTTTCTTAGCTGTACTTACCTCTTTTATTTCCGACGAACCTCGGACATAATTGCTACCCAAAGGTTGATTTGTTAATGAACGCACAAACATCACGATACACTACTCGCCTTAATTTAATAATTAGCAAAATTAATTTACAGCTTCGCGAGGTAATTACCATATAAGCAATATATGACAGCTAGAAAATACCGTAACCTGTAAGCATATCAAGTACCGGCGTCATCTATTAGTGAGAGACGCAACTGTCAAGAATAAGCAAATACCGACAGCACAGATATTTTCTCGTTATCATAAATTTTGCCAAAAGTAATAAAAGGCAAAATAAGGAATAAATTACTTTATTTGTAGACAAGTTACAAATTTACTAAAATTAATTAACATTAATTTTCCGTATTTCCAAAACACCAAAATTTACTAGAACCGATACAAGAATTCCTGAATTTGTAAGTAGGAGTAAAAAACACACACGCAAAATGCGGCGTTACAATTTTTAATATATTTAGAAAGTTGCGTTTTTGTTAAACTTCGAAGTGTTATCAAACGTAACAATTACAAGTATGTCATATACTGTTACATTGAAAAGATATGTGATACTTTGATAATTACTTGCAATCTTTAATGATTCAAACGAATTGTTGTGATATGTTAGTCAAAGTGTATTTGTATTTATATTTTCATTAGAGATTTACGTTTTCGTTTGTATAGACTTGTAATTTTGCGAAGAGAACAGTGCTGCCAATATATATATAATAAAGGACACCATTTTCCACACCGATAAGACCAATGGCACAACCCACTTTCAATACATATCCCTACTCCAGACTTAATAATTTTAGTTATCCAAATAATCAATTTAATAATACTTCTAGATATAATTTTAATACTCCAAGACCCCAATTTTCATTTAATCAACCTCCATTTAATCCAAGACCCCAATTCTCATTTAATCAACGACCCCAATTTTACCAATCAAATACGTATCAACCCAAACCACCTGCACCTGAACCTATGGATGCTTCTACAATTAAATCTTTGAACCATAAAAATCCAATAAGATTACATAACCAAGACATTAACGATGTGTCTGAAATCAATGAACAAATTTACGATCCTCAATATTCATACCAAACCACTTATCCTAATTATCCTGACTACAACATATATCAAGATTCCTCAAATTACCCAAATTATGAAAATGATCCTTTATTATATATCCCGGAAAATAATAACAATTATTATCAAAACGATGAAAATGTAAATTTTTCCTGTAACTAGCCTTGTGAATATGCAACAATGCGAGATGATAAACCTAAATTTAGTAAGAGCAAATTTACCATATATTCATATCCCGGAACTAAATGCAAACTTTTTAATAGACACAGGAAGCTCACGTAGTCTAATAAATCCTGATTTGGCATATAAGTTATATCAAAATTATATTTATAATGAAAACTTTAACATTGAAACCGCACATAGTATTTCCTATCACAATGAAGTTATGGATGGTTTCATAAATTTTATCTGTTTAAATTTAATAATAAATACGACGGCTTAATAGGAGTTGATTTTCTAAAACAAACCCAGGCGTTAGTAAATTTAAGATCTAAATTCATAATTACACCTAAAGTTAAAATACCAATTATTTATAAGTCAGAAGAATTGACAAAATTTAAAACCAAATTAATCAACCAGCATTACAATATTAGTATTCCTGGTAGAACACAACAAGTAGTACAAATTCCTGTCACACAAGAAAAAGGAACCGGAGTGTTAGAATATATAAATTTCGGTCCTAATGTAGAATCACCCCGCGCAGTAGTAAATATAAAAGATTTCTTTGCTACCACTGTAATAACAAATTCTAAAGAAAATCCAATTAGACTTGAATTTAGTGAACCATACGATATAGAACATTTAGACACTTTAAATGTTAATTTAATTGAAAAAATGGATACAGATAATGATTTAGACGAAGATATAGATGGTATATTAAAGGAAAATTTAAAGAATATACGATTAGATCATTGCAATTCTGAAGAAGAAAAACAAATTAAAAAACTATATTATACATACCGTGACATATTCTATTCCGACAAACTTCCATTAATTTTTACAAACAAAATTAAACATAATATTAAATTAACAAATGACGTACCGATTTATACAAAACAATACCGATACCCTGAAATTCATAAACAAGAAATAAAAGATCAGGTAAGTAAAATGATGGAACAAGGTATAATTCAACATTCAACCTCTCCATGGTCTAGTCCTATTTGGATAGTCCCTAAAAAGATAAATGCTTCTCGTAAACGTAAGTGGTGTTTAGTTATTGATTTAAGAAAACTTAATGATATCCATTACCAAATATTACAGACATTCTTGACAAATTAGGTAAA
>LR736902.1:804306-853906 GCA_902654985.2 Oryctes borbonicus
ATACGTATAAACGAGTTAAGGAAATCCGCTAAAATTTCAGGTTCCTTTTCCTCCACGTCTTCTACAGAACGACAACACCTACATTACATGACCTAAATACAAGTCCCGGACTTTTCCTCTCCGACATAGGATTAGTATATAATAAAGTAAATAGTTGGTCTTTTATGCTAATATATGACCTAACTAATATTATTTTAGTTTAGTTTTATTCCTTAGTAAGTAAACATAGTATCTTAGAAGAAGCTTTTAGTAATAATTTTCATAGTAACGATTTCATTAATTATTATCACAGAGAATTTCATAATTCGTTTAATTTGGCACAAAGCCTAAAAGATAAAATTGTGTCTCAAATTCAACAATTAAATCCAAACTATAAGAAACGCGAGAAACGAGGTTTAATAGACGGTCTAGGTACAGCCATTAAGTTTATTACAGGAAATTTAGATAAAAATGATGCAGAAAGTATGATAATGTTATAAAAAGCCTTTCGACAAATCAAAATAAAATTCAGACAATATTAAAAGAACAGGTTACGTTGCTCACAAATTCAATAAACTCATTCGGTAATAAAACCAAACTATTGCAACATAATCAATCAATTTTGGAATCAAGAATTATTCAAATTGAAAAGTATATGAAACGTATTGATTATAGACAAATCGAAATGCACATGTATTCTCTCATTCATATTGTTAGTTCACAAATAATAACTTCATTTCAAATAATATCTACTGTATTGAAAAGATTAGAATTAGCTATAACATTTGCAATTAAACACCTTTCATAATTCCATGATAGAACCACTGGAACTACTAAAAGAAATTAAAATGATTTCTACATACTTAAATAAAAATCAATTACCTTTTCAACCAGAAATGATAAATTTGTTAGCTTTTGAACAAATAATTAAAGTAAAAGCATATTCTAAAGAAAATCAACTTGTATTCATATTCATTCGTTGAAAATCAAACATATAAATATTACCACTTGTATTCTTTGCCTGTGTTACGAAATAATTCTTTTAAGACTATTGTACCTCATGCAAAATGTTTAATGATAAACGATTTTAACTATATGTTTCTCGACATTCAATGTAAGGAAATTGTAAATGAAAAATTTTTATGTAAACATGTACACCCTGTAAGAATAAATGGAGATATACTTTGTGAAATACAAATTTTAAAGTTTCATAATGACTTGAATAATTGCAATCAAGTACCTGTAATTATAGATGATATTAAAATCGAAAAATTAGAGAAAAACCAATGGGCTGTCATAACAAATAAACAAGTTACTATGAAACAAATGTGTAGTAATAGTAATGTTGAAATACCTATTAAGGGAACATATATATTGGAATTAGAATATAGTTGTACTATGGATGTAGATGGAATACAAATTAAAAATTTTAAGAATTATTATAATAAAGAACTTATTGTACCAACTCTGTATTTTGAAAATGTAAAAATAAATACCACTTTTGAAAATATGAAACCAATTACATTAAAAACTGTGAATTTGGATGATTTAACATGTATTTTAAAATGTATTAGAAATACAAAAACAAGAATTAATTAATTTAAATGAAAATAAGTTTCCAATACATTCTCAAATTAGTATTTGGACTATTTTATTATATGTTTTATTATTATGTATTGCTATTTATATTGCATACGTAATAATTATAATTAGAAGAAATAAAAAGGCATCAAAATCAACAGGATTCGTGGAAATACCCGGTGTTCCACTCTAACGGGGGAAGAGTTATATTCCAAGAAAGCAAGAAGTTGCAAGCTCAGCGTTCTCACCCTTATCTTATGTATATAACGCAATGTCGCTATCAAAATGTAAGAGTTCTCTACATCCATTGTAAAAGTTATACCCCTTAACCTTTATAATAACATCTTTGGTTTTTTAAAAAGATTTTCTCACGAACCTAAAACAAAACTTACGCACCTTTAACGAGCGGTGTGATGAGAGGTTTTCCCTTCTTTAAAGTCACATTACCTAACAAACGAGTGCATTTTAGTATAAAACATTTACAAATAACACTTATAATTAACGTAAGTGAATCATGTTCGACAACAGCAATGTATCCAATATTTATTTATTACAATCTGGAAAGTAATGCTTTCTCTGAATTATTTTTATGGTGGCTGCAACCATGGGCTACAACATCTAACAGGTAAGTCCAAGATAGAAACTTCAACTTTTATTGACAAATATGAAAATTTAAATCACGTTATTGACGTGCATACCTCATAAATGTTAAAGCATATCTCCATTCATTCATGTGTAGCGCAAACGACAGATAGTCGGTGTACGACAATTTTTGTTATTCACAATATATTCTACGGTTTAAAATTTGCGTCAATGCACGACCCACGACCGATAATATTGGACCGACAAAATAGGTGAAACTTGTTTTATTTTTTCGCCGACTCAACTGTCGACCACAAAAATAGTCTGTCGTCTGTGCTACACCTTATCATTGAAAGGTATTTTGCTAATGGACAAAAACCACAAAATAGGGAATGGTCTTATTCTTTGCAATTAACTAAGAAAAAAAGGCTTAATGAAATATTTATTAAGGAATATTATATTAACATTAAATAATATATATATTTCCAATTGCAGTATCATATCTTTGAGAGAACAATATTAGTATATGCATTATTTAAGTTAGAATGTTACTATTATTACAGGAAATGGAGTTGATGGATAGGGAAATTTTAAAAGAATTTACTCTATGAGTTAGCCGAAGGATAACATTTTTAAATAAATTTGATTTATGTAAGCAATTTCAGTTTATGTATCTTCTCAGTATACTCTATGGGAAGAACAATGCAATTTTGAATCAATTGAATATTACACAAATATATGTGCATGCACAATGAGAAAAAAGTAAACTTGGGCAATTCACAAGCGTTAAGGTAGTATCAGCAGATTGCAAGCGATGTTGCATCTTATAACATTGATCACTTTGCTTGCTGAGAAATACCGTATCCAAATTAGAAATACATACGAGTAACATTTCTCTTTAATATCCGATTACATTAAAGGCTGGCAACGAAGGGGAACAGTTTGAGAAACACTGATGTAATGTACATACAAGTCGGCGTGAAATTTATAACGGTGTTGAATAATCTTATATGGAAGAACGTGGAACTTTCATACGATAAAACATTTTACTCTAGACTACACTAGTGTAAAAATGTTTCAAGAAACTGCTTAATTTGTGATAACAAAATTAAATTGCAAGTACCAAAGTGAAGAACAATGCTGACATGCGTATCTTCTTTTCTACTTATTTCTATACTCTACATACATATATCTATATATCTTGTACTGATTTACAACCCAACATCAAACGGACAACAGTAATATGCGTAGATAATTTTAAATACCAACTAAAATGTGTTACAACTTTTTTTATCTTTCGTTTTAGAGTACCACCAGTGTATCACATATCTAATTATTTTACAAAATATTTAAAAAGATATAAGGCATTTCATAAACCAAACTGCCCAGTTCTCGTTTTTGCCATTGCAATCAGTATAAGAAACATATTAGTAATAAACTTAGCAATGATTCGTTGATATATATTTGAACGCCCTGTATATGTTATTTTAGTATTAAAACCAAAAGAAGCCATCTTTATCGTGCATCATCGTCATTAAAGGAATCATTAACAAAGGAACTGTTAATGCCACCCCCCATCTCCTTAAAGAAAACTTAAGTAGATTTAATAGCAAAAAACATAAATATATTAACCAACATCTTGTGTCTTTGTTTTACGCATTATGGTAGGACTCGCTTTACTCTTAAAAGAAGCGTCGTGTACATTTAAATTCACTAAGGTATATTGCTTCAAATTATTAACTGTGTCCTGTGTTGGTGCTCGTATTATTACCTCACGTACAGTATTTGAAATTCTAAATTAAACATTGAAGCCATGGAAACCATATCGTACTTCAAAATTTGACAAATTAGAACAAGAGCGGTAGTAACACAAATTGTAATGATCATTTAAGGAATGAGACCAAAAATTTTAACAAAATTTTACAATGGAAAATAGAAACCAAGATGGTCGGAGGAGCAACCAAGCGAGCAAATCGCGATCAAAATCTCGAAGTGAATTTGTCAGCAGAAATCCTTTTGTCAACTTTTTAAGGAATTTCAGACAACTAGCGGAAAATCAAAATAAATCACAAGTGTTAATTTTCAAGCTGGCGGGTGAACGATGGCGTAATATGGGTGACAGTGAAAAGGCGCCTTACATAAACGTAGCAAAAGAGATGCAAGGAAAGAAGCCGACAATTAAAAAGCCCAAAAGGAAGGGGAACACGAGTACAAAAGTTACTACTAAGAGAAATAAAAAGACTACTCAAAAGAGGAAGTGTTCTAAATGCGGGCATTCCCACGGAAGTACTACAAGCGGTGGCGGAAGTACCGATTCATCTGAAAAAGAAGAATGTGACACAGACGATGACGAAACTACGACTGCTAGCCTTAGCAGTACTAGAAGCAGAAGCTTACCTAAAAGCGGTTCAAGTTCTCGGGGTGGTGAATCAAATTATTTTTCAGAATCGGACACAACGTTTTAAATCTAAATGCGTATTAAATTTGTACTTTTTGTACATTATTTATTGTATCTTTTTACATCTGCATATTAAATTATTAGTTTTTGTATATTGAGCTGAGGGCTGTTTGCATAGCATTGCTTCAATAAATGCACATTCATTCTTCATGTAAACTATTACGCCAAAAGAAGTGTAGAATGCCATGAAGAATTTATAAGACAAAGGCACCAGAAATTCCCGAAACAACTGGATGGGGCGCCCGGGATGCTTCTGGCGACTAATTTCAACAAGTGTCAAGAAGCAGGGTAGCTTCCCAAAGATGCTCGGACGCATTTAAGAGACTTTCGATACAAATATGCGCGCAGAAATAAATATGTTACACTTAGCAAAAGCCTTCCACTCCGTAGATGACGATATTCTATTGAGAAAGCTGAATTTATATGACATAAGTCAACAATCTGTCTAAATAAAATCTTTCCTCAACAACAGAAGGCAGGTAGTGGAATTGGGAAAATTCCCGGTCCCTCTCAAAAACATAACGCACAGAGTGTCCCAAAGCTTAATTCTCGGCCCATTGTTATTTGTAGTTTATATAAATGTGTAACATATCTGTAAAGACGAAAGTCCATTCGGCAGTCGGAGTAATAAGTGAGAAGATGAATACAAGTAAAGTGTCATTACGTTGATAGTCGATACACATAATATCTCTTAATATTGTTGTAATTATGTTAGAAGTACAGAACTGAGAACTATGTACATTATACAATAAATAATTTCAAACAACCATGTTATGTTAACCACGTGTTCGGTAATCAGCAATAATTTTGCGCAGTTTAACACCGTTTATCGCATTTTGAGTGAAATGAGTAGTTTTTTTCCGATTTCTTAAGTGTAACCTTTTATAAAAGCATCCTGTGATGGAACATAGTAAAACGGTTAGGTGTCTATTTTACGAAAACGTATTTGTCTATTAAGACACTCTTATTTTAACATTTCAACTCTAATTTTAACATTTATGTTGTTGAAAAAGTTACTACTTTCTCAGATTTATTGAAAGAATGTCGTTTAATCGAAGAGAAATTCGTTGAACAGTTTGAAAATAAAATAAAGTAGAAGTTGTTTGTTTCTTCTCTGTAGAGCTTATTTGTTTTTTATCTTTGTCTTTGGATGCAAGTTTTCGACATTCATCTTTACTATGACCATGTAGTTTGCAATAGGTCGTTTCGACTTGCTAAGATCAACTGTTTTATTTTCAAACTGTTCAACCAATTTCTCTTCCATTAAACGACATTCTTTCAACACATAAGTATCGGCACCCTCCGCACCACACAAGTTTAATTTATTATATAGTAATATAATAATTAGTCCGGGACGGCCGTTTCGAGGACACGAATGGTCCTCATCATCAACCGGTGACCGAATGAAGTGAGAAAAAACTTTTTCTAAAACTAACCATGCATGTACTATCCCTACTTCTTAGAACAGATATCCTTTACAAGTGCCTATTTCTACCCCCTGCACGCCTTGAAGCTACGACGTGCGAAAGATAACATGCATGAACTATCCCTTCACCGAGAAGAAATATTGTATTTTACAAGTGCCTAATTCTACCCTCTACGTGTCTTAAACTACGACATGCGAAAAACACGGCCAGATGGACGGGAAGATCTCTTTTATGGCCCAAAATATAAACGAGTGCCAGCCTACAGCAAAAGGTCAAAAAGGACAGAGTACGACAACGGTCCGTTTTCTCGGTTCATCAGTTTTTTATTACTTTTGATGTAAACTGTCTCGTACGCATCTAATTCTCGCGGCGACGTTACGTTTTTAATCAATTTTAAGTCTTCTAATTTAATACTATGCCCGGTTTCATTTATATGTTGTGCCACACTCGGCGCGTCCAATCTGCCGTAGCGATAATTTCGTAGATGTTCTTTTAAAGAACATCTACGAAATTATATATTTCAATAAATCTGAGAAAGTAGTAACTTTTTCAACAACATAAACGTTAAAATAAGAGTTGTCTAGTCTTAATAGATAAATACGTTTTCGTAAAATAGACACCTAACCGTTTTACTATGTTCCATAACAGGATGCTTTTATAAAAGGTTACACTTAAGAAATCGGAAACGGAAAGTTTTATAATGTTCCACACACGCGAGGATGCTTTTACAAAACTACTGATTTCACTAAAAATGCGATAAACGGTGTTAAACTGCACAAAATTATTGCTGATTACCGAACACGTGGTTAACACAAAAAATACGTTGGTATATGTAGAAGGCCGCAAGCTGGTCGCCAGTTTAAAAGTTTATTTTAAATTATTTATTGTATAATGTACATAGTTCTCAGTTCTGTACTTCTAACATAATTACAACAATATTAAGAGAGATTATGTGTATCGACTATCAATAGAATATCGTAATCTATGGAGTGGAAGACTTTTGCTAAGTGTAACATATTTATTTCTGCGCGCATATTTGTATCGAAAGTCTCTTAAATGAGTCCGAGCATCTTTGGGAAGCTACCCTGCTTTAGACACTTGTTGAAGTTAGTCGCCAGAAGTATGCCGGGCGCCCCATCCAGTTGTTTTGGGAATCTCTGGTGCCTTTGCCTTGTAAATTCTTCATGGCATTCTGCACTCCTTTTGGTGTAATAGTTTAAATAAGAGTAAATAATATACAATAAATAATATACAAAAAGTAAAAATTTAATACGCATTTAGATTTAAAACGTTGTGTCCGATTCTGAAAAATAATTTAATTCACCACCCCGAGAACCTGAACCGCTTTTAGCTAAGCTTCTGCTTCTAGTACTGCTAAGGCTAGCAGTCGTAGTTTCGTCACCGTCTGTGTCACATCTTTCTTTGTCAGATGAATCGGTACTTCCGCCACCGCTTGTAGTACTTCCATGAGAATGCCCGCATCTAAAACGGTTCCTCTTTTTAATTGTCTTTTTGTTTCTTTCAGTAGTAACTTCTGTACTTGTGTTCCCCTTCTTGCTGGGCTTTTTAGTTCTCGATTTCTTTCCTTGGACCTCTTTTGCAGCGTTTATGTAAGGCGCCCTTTCACTGTCACCCATATTACGCCATCTTTTACCCGCCAGTTTGAAAATTAACGCTTGTGATTTATTTCGACTTTCCGCTAGCTGTCTGAAATTCCTTAAAAAGTTGACAAAAGGATTTCTGCTGACCAATTCACTTCGAGATTTTGATCTCGTTTTGCTCGCTTGGTTGCTCCTCCGACCATCTTGGCTTCTATTTTCCATTCTAGAATTTTGTTAAAATTTTTCGCCTTAATTCCTTAAATGATCATTACAATTTACGTGTCACTACCACTGTGGTTCTAGTTTGTCAAATTTTGAAGTACGATATGGTTTCCATGGCTTCAATATTTAATTTAGAATTTCAAATACTGTACGTTAGGTAATAATACAAGCACCAACACAGGAGACAGTTAATAATTTGAAGCAATGTACCTATTATTTGCTAGCGACATGTAGTGACTTTCTGTGCTAAATAGTTTTTGTGTGTATTGTCGCGTCGTTGGTCTTTGTAATAATATATACAACGTGTGTATAAATTGTTGCAAAAGCTACACGTAGCGACATACTTTGTTCGATTTTGAATCGACTATCTAAATACTAAAATGTTGTACGTCTTTATACGTCTTCAGGGACCACTTCAAAGTAGCATACATTAGGCAATACTGTAGTTGCATATTACTGTAATAGTAGGTCAAAATTGATAAACGGCAATTACAAATGACAAAGTGGAAAACACAATTAATGCATAGGGAAAAGCAATAGGAAAACACTTTATTAAAACACAGTTAATAGTTTTGATTTTTCGAACGCATCCCTTGTAATAAATTAGCGACACTATTATCCACGCATTTGTTCAAATTGATATCCGTCTGTTTGTAAGCACAGTTGCAATCTACGAGATATTGCCTGTGTTCGCGCATTTCCGGTGTAATTTCTACTGCTGCCGGGTTAATTCTTCCTCTAACTTTGATTGAAATCGAATTAGAATAGAAACTCCCTGTCCTACAACGTTGCCAAATGTGTTTTTCATGAGAGGATGTTAATGAAGAAATGTTGAAAACAGACTCTGAAATCAAAAAGAAACTGTTTACGAAAAAATAGGAATAAAAAGTCGTCTATATTCACAATTACAGCTGTCTGTATGGACAGATATCGAACATACACGCTTATTAAGGCACTAAAAAACCGAACTTCGAGAAACTCGTGAAGACGTATGAAACATAGTACAACATTTTACCATTTAGATATTCGATTCCAAAACGAACGAAGAATGTTGCTACGTGTAGCTTTTGCAACAATTTATACACACGTTATATAAGTATATATGTTACGGCCTCGTCGAATTTAGTTTTTTGGGGTACACAGATTCAAAAAGTAAGTTATCGTTTTATTCAGTGTATTACAAAACGAGAGAAGGCTCTCTTCGCAGCACTGTTCTCTTCGCAAAATTACAAGTCTATACAAGGAAAACGTAAATCTCTAATGAAAATATTTATACATAAATACACTTTGAGTAACATATCACAACAATTCGTTCGAATCAATAAGGATTGCAAGTAATTATCAAAGTATCACATGTCTTTTCAATGTGACAGTATATGACACACTTGTAATTGTTACGTTTGATAACAATTCGAAGTTTAACAAAAATGCAACTTTGTAAATATATCAAAGATGTTAACATCGAGGAATGTTTGGCTAATTTTGGTTGATAGGAAAACATGAACGTTTTCCAAAATATGAGGTGGCGGCTTAATTTTTTTTACAAACGACCACTAGATGGCGCTGGCGAGAATTGAACTACTATTTCCGTAAAATTAAATATTTGTTGGTAGTCGAGTGTCGTAAACGTGCGTGCATGTGCTCAGGTAACTAATCTAATTTTTAAGAGGTTCCGAGCAATATTATCGCAGGAAACGAAACGGCCGTCCCGGACTATTTATTATATTACTATATAATAAATTAAACTTGTGTCGTGCGGAGGGTGCCGATACTTATGTGTTGTTTACCATACTACGCCACAGCCCTTGCTATCATTGTCGTGAGTACATAAATTTAAAATTTGTGTATTACTCAATATTGATAGTAGAAAGGTAATAAATTAACTACTCGATTAACACACGAAGTGAAAGGCTACCTTTGACCCCCCTCTATTCAAAGAGTGGTACGGTGCTTTGACGCGGAGACTCTACGGCTTCAGATACGCCAAACAAGTGTGCAATGACTGTGGCGTAGTATGGTAAGACGTGCAAAAAGGTATGGAATACGGACAAATAGACGGAACGGTCACTTATTGTTCCAGTCCGAAACATAAAAACTATGAAAGGTTTGCCCCAATAAATCAAATAGAACTGAGTACGACAACGGTCCGTTTTCTGTATTCATCAGATTTTTATTACAGTTACATTCTTATTCAATTTCAAGTTTTCTAATTTAATGTTATGCCCGGTTTCGTTTATGTGTTGTGTTACACTTAACGATTCTAATCTATCGAAACGATAACACGTGATTTATTCCCTGAATCTGATGCTTAACGTTCTTTTCGTTTGGTTAATGGTTTTGTGACGTTTTCGCAGCGTAGAGAAAACGTGGAACTGGATAATAGGGAGGATTACTCATCAGATGACATAAAGAGAAAGAGAACTGAGGCAGAGTGGAAACATCTCCACAACAAAAGTAAAAAAACTGTGAGAACTATGGCAAAAACACCCAAAGGCGATGAAAATATGGAAAAGATGCTGAATATTTTGGAAACGTTGAATGTAACTTTATCAAACCTAACTGCAGAAATGAAGTTGAAAGTTTAAATTCAGCTGCCCAAAATTTTACTCCGGCAAATGCTGATATACACTCACCGTAAACACCATCCGTCTTGACTTTAATTTGCACAGATCTTGTTTCATCCAATTGTTTTATTGGACGGATTGCCAATGAACTGTTGGGAGGTTTAGAAAATTAAAGGCAGAGTCAAGTTGATGCATATATTAAAATTAAAAAACATAAAAAAATACATTCATCCCGTGTACAGTAATAATAATAAAATAAAATAGTCCCTTTTCCCAAGCCCCCTCTCTTTATATATACATATATATGTATTGAAACTGAACCACCTAGTCGCAATAAATATCTATTTAAGCCAGTCGAAGCGGAAAGGAAAGCCAGAGACAGTCATGCAACTACGCAGAAAGGAACTGTCGTAGCCCCGATTGCAGGCTGTCACCCGCTACGCCTTTTCGTGGAGATATAGAAATTAAAACCAAAAGAAACCATTCAAAAAGACAATTTCATAAAGGTAAACCTATACAGAGACGCCTTTATAATGTAATTTAGATTAAGTTAGCAAGATTATATAAAACAACCAAAGACAATGACGTTGATAAATAGTATAAGTAGTGTATAAGAATTTAGTAAATATAGTTTTAGAAGTAGATTAAGTTAAATATTCATGACTATCACCAGTAGAAGTATCAAACATAAATATCACAAATTTGAAGTCAAAATAAGCTAAAAGGTAAAAGAAAAGTTACACAAAAGAAGCGGAAAACCTATATTCAAAGATCAGGGATAGAGTTATATCACATTACCAGTCAATTTGCTTCACAAGGAAGATGCACCAAATTATTCGGTGCCACACTAGAATTATTAATAGAAAGATTTAAAATAAGGAAATTGGTAGACATAGGATCAAATTTACCTAAATTCAAGGGACCTAATTATTTTTCAAATTAAAAAGGAATTAATGTTTCTTTTCTGATATCTTATTTTTCTTTAAAAAAGGATTTCTGTGCTATTTTGTTTATTCTAAGCTGTTACCCAATGAGAAGCCGTTTTGGAAAAAGACGCCATGATACGTTAAATTTTAGTAGTCCTCGAACTCTCATCAGAGGCAGAAGTGTACTGCATTTTCTTACAAATTATTGTATCATTACAATTCAATCAAAGTACCTAGTAATTCGTACATTTGTTTAAGTCTCCATCCTAGACGCCTTACATCATAAATTATCCGGAGGTAATCTTCTCGAATTTCCCAGAGAAACCCGTTCAGAACGCTTATACCAATCTACCGTTTCATAGCATCTTGAAACAACTAAGGTACATCCTACTCTACACATGTTGTACGACGTTGTTGACGTTTCAGGATCTCTATGGACTCTATAATTTTTCGATTGTAATAGTGAGAAGAACTACAAAGTAATAAATTGCACTGAATAACATCCGGCTGCCAGTGTCTACTTTAATCCTTGTTTTTTTTTGTTGAATTATGTGTGTTTAGTTCTAATAGGAAAATAAAAGTATATTCAGTAAACCTAACTTCTCGTGCTTTGTACCCAGCCAGCCCTGCAACCTGTAGGTTCGAATCCAAAATTTGTAACATCGTGGACCTACAAAAGGTAACAACCCTGCATCTAACATTGGTCTGACTTTCCGAAATTTATCTTTCCTTTGCTCATTATTGTTCATATGGTGGTAAATCGACACGATTCTATTTCTTTATGGAAGGCTAAATTAAATTTACAAGAGATAAATTACCATCACTGGCAGCGTCAACATCCAGTTGCATTAAACTTGATACCATTGGCTAAGTGAAAAAATTTGAATTTTTGAGTGTGGGGGTTGTAGGTAAACTATTCCTGCGACTCTTTGTAAGTCAACAGTGCTCCGGTAGTAGAACCACATATATTTATGTGTTGCGTATCTCGAATCTGTAAGTGATATAGTCTTGGACGACCCGAGATATGAATTTTTTTGTGTAAGGGTAAACTGCCCCTGGGATTCTTTGCAAATCAGCTGTATTTTAGTGGTAGGACGACATATGAATGCTAATTTTATGTGGATCATAAGTATTTGATAACATTTGAATTTCGGTCGATATGATTTTTTTTTCTATTTCTTCAATTCTTGCTGTACTACGGGCGCCACTGGACATTCGGATAGCATCGGTAAAACTGGCTGCTACTTTGGCAGCTCTTGTCACTCCGGTACAATATATGGTGCTTTACTAGCCTCTATTACATTATTAGTAAATTTTGACCTTATATCATTTACACAATAGGTGCAATTTTACGATTCCATAACATTGGAATAAATGTTAACACGTATTACAATGTATATTTTGTATACAATTTAATAAGTGTTGTTTTCTAATGAATGTATTTTTTTTCTTTCTTCTATATCTACCTCACAAAAAATTCAGTACGCGTGCTCAATTGAGAATTAGATTTTTTAGAATTTAGATTAAATTATACTACTTATCTCAAGAGTTTCAGTTTCTTTTGAATTTTCGAGTTGGGAATGTTCCCTTCTAACATCCATGTCACAAAAACGATCGCTTTCATTTCAAACTTTGCACGGTTTTACAGACTGATCTATTTTCGAACCTCCCAATTAGGATGTTGCGTATTATTGGAGATAGTAGACTGTTTGAAGTTTGGCAAAGTCGCTAAATTTTGTTATGAACGCGAACAGAAAATGGACTTGTGACAATTGACGTTCGCAACTAAAAAATCTCTAGTACCTTTATTTGGCCTTACAGAGAAGAAAAGAACTTATTAGCAAGGCCACTTTCGATCTTCTACATACTGGTAGTTAAGACTCATACGACGTTTAATTGACGAAAAATACATTTTAAGATTAAATAAGATAGTCATGAAATATCAAACTGTCAAACATTTCAATTGCTATTCATTAGCGGTAGAAAAATGTCCTACACCAACGAAGAGAAACGAGATATGTTGTGTATTTTTTTTATTCATCGAACCGAAATACAACAATAGCCATTAAAAATATTTGCAATTGTGTCCAGAACAACAACGGCCACATCGTATTATTCCTTTAGATCTTACAATCTTATTAGATAGAAGCTTATTCGAGAATGGACTGCTTTTCTGTTAATGATCCCAAAATTCGTAAATGTTGATACACCTGAAAAGATGATTTTGTTTAGACAGTACTCTAGTCCTTTTAAATGGTCCACCAGTCTGCGGTTAACAAGAATGGTTATTTGGCTTAAACTTGTTTAGATATAAGGTTTTTCATAAACGAGTCTGGGCCAAATTTACTTCTGACGCAAATTTCGCATGTGATGTTGATAGATTATTACTTATCTAGAAAATATAAGATTTATATAAACTTTTCAGAAGCACACCGTTCGTAAAATATCCTGTTGATTTTCATTAAAATTCCTGTTAGCACAAACGTTGCGCGTCTCGACAAATGATTTTCGACTAAGTTTCTATCAAGATCTAGATATCAAGATACGATGTGGCTGTTGTCGTTCTGAATATAATTGTAAATATGTTGCACTCGTTATTTTTGTATTTCCAATCGATGAATAAAAAATACTTAACGTATCTGGTTGATCTTCGTTGGTGTACTAGTGAACTATTCTGTAAGGCTAGAGATACAAGAAGAAAATGAGCATTTATCTTTTTTTTAAATCTCGAAGATTATTTACCACAGATCTATTTTCTCTTCGGATTCAGAGCAAACACAAAATTCAGCAACTTTGCCAAATTTAAACCTACTCTTCATAAGTACAGTTCATTGACTTAATTGTTAGTAGACTATCCATTCCTCAGTACCAGTTGTTCAATAAATATAAAACGTATAAGCAACAGTACCAGGGGTTACAATGCACACTAACTACTAACAACCATGCTGAAGGTTGCTATCGCAAGTGTATGTATTGATCTAGCACCAACCTTTATTCAATGGCAAAGAAACGAGAAGGAATAAAATTTTGCAATCACCAATCCGTGCTTAAAGCTAATTATTAGATATGTCGAGCAACGAAATTCTAACGCCAAACGTAACTTTGATTTTGATACGTAAGATAAACGCTTTATGTCAACAGTAAGTGCAAGAGTTAAAACCGATATTTTAAAATAGTAAACATTTCAGGATTTCTGGAATATTGAAAAAAACTTATTATTAAAAAAACTATTTATTTTCGGACGATTCTAAAAATGTCACTGTTTACAACAATTTTCTTAATTACCATCGACGTTTACTCATAAGATATAATCGCCAGAGACGCCCCGTTATTAGTAATACAAGTTCTATCAGAAATTTGAAACGTATACAAGTGCATTTAGGGAAAAAATGGAACAATGCGATATCTCAGGAACGAATGAAAATTTTAGAACTAAGAGTTTGACTATAGATGTCTACTGAGGGCACAGTTATATAAAGATTCTTCAAAACAGCTGCCTCTTTCCTATTTTTGATGTTCCATCTTACGCTTTCGCGTAAATCGGTAGATTGAGTTGATCCGTTTGGAATGATATTTCAGTCACTGTTGTAATGGATTAAGTAATCTATTTGTGTTATTGAATATTTTTGATCAAATCCATTTCCATTGTGGGATTATTAATTCTGGAGCAGAAATATGTGGTCCGATTTCTAGATCAATTTGAGACGAAAACTTTTGGCACGACTGATTGCATTTATATTGTTGGGAACCCTCTTTGTACTTTCAGGATGAGTATTGTTTCTTCTAATTTTGTAATTTGATTCGTTATGTATTCGTTATAGAAACAATGAGCGAAATTTAATACCTTCTTTTCATTCACTCATGCGTTCTCTTTGTAAGGGTTTTGGTTTTAGTTTTGGACTTTTATTTATGACTTTACTTGTGGATGTTTCCTTTTATTCTTGGATTTTGGATTTCTTTTTAAATCTGGACTTTCTCTTCATGATCTCATCATTAATTACCTTTCCAGTAATTGGACTCTCTGGGAAGAAGTGGTCTGCAAATTCGAACCTTCTTAATTATTAAGACCTCACTCTGCTAGTTACAAGTTATGTAAATAAAGATACTAGTTTTTTAAATAAAATTTATACGTTCTTTTACTTATGTTCTTTCAAAATCTCAATGATCTGAAACCTTTCGTAAATTTTAATGCATTTTATTCCATTCATGCGATTTGTACGGCGATATTAATAAACTTAAGATTCGCTACACTTATTACCGAAAGACAGAGGATGCGCTAAAGCTTCAGGGAAACTTAAGGTTACTTAAGGTTTTTTAAATGCTTCCTAAGAAATGAAGATAACATTAATTCCGATATTTTGTTGTTTGCTATGTAATAATGAAATGCATTTCGATACTTTAAAGTGTAAAGTGTCTTAGTAGTAATTAATTGAGGATTGCTATATATTGACAATAATTTTTTTAAGTCTTGTTGTATATTGCTTTTGGATTTGTTTTGCTCGCCTAATTGAGTTTAGATTATCATATCGCAACATCCTGGAAATTTACGGGAGGAATTTATTCAGCGTTCGCAGTATACCCAGCCTACGTGGTGTATTCTGCTTTTGTAGTTTTATTAAGCCTAAGCGGTATACACAGTAATCCAAATCCCATTTTTATTTGTAGGTTAGTTTTGTAGGTTTGTTAGGTATTTATTTAATTTCCAAACCTGAGGATCCTTAATTATGTATGATCATTGCATGTTTGTAATTTGATACTAGAAGTCCATGTTATTCACTTAACAAATTACGTGGTGCACATTTTGGTGATTGTTTAGAATTTTTATTATTAATAACCCATCCCATCTCCACTGCTGCCTAGCCAGTCGCTAATGGATTTTTGAGGGGTTACAAAGTGGACAAATGAAGGCATATAACACCAACTATATTTATTAATATAAAGTTTTACAGTTTTAAATGCAAATTTCTAGAGGTTGATCATATTATCGCAGGCTAAGATTTATAAAATAATATGAAGTCGGTGTATTAGGTCCTCGTCGAGTCCAATAATTGTAGATGTACAACTAGACTTAGCAAAGAAACGCCTTGCCGTATTACCATTATTATTGTTTCCACTACCTTGTCGAGGTTTGTCTATACTCACCATGAAACTTTCCCTAGGTTCTATTCTAACTGTCATTGCAGACTACTTTTTAAAGTATAAATTGCAGAGAATGTGAGAAATTGTTTCCATAAAACAAATCCACACATGTAATGTGGAAATTTAAATGCATGTTCACGCTCTACCTTAACACGCTCAAGATCATTCTTTTCTTTTGATTTAGAAAAACATATTGAACAAGTCGAAGTTGATAGTGTATCTGTTAGTTCTTGTTTACCATGTATCATTCTAGGAATTCTGGATAGGGGGAAGAGGTATACGAGACTGCGGGCGCTGAGATGGGTTGTAATTGGAGGATTCGGATAGGAGAGATTTCCACTGAAAAAGTATCATACAACCATTGCCTCTATTGAGATTGTTGGGATGTTTATGGATTTGGAAAGCTTCTCGGATTTTTCTAGCATAACAGTAGGATTCACAGAACAGAAGTCTGGTATTGCTAAATGGAGTTTGGTGACTAGTTTCCAGCTTGCGCTCGGTCAAAACAGAATCGGATATCCGCAGCAATCTAATGCAACGCTCATATTCCGCCACACATGTGCCGATTAACCGCCTTATTTCTCGAGCGAATACACTACCACAAAAATAAGTGCAAGGGAGAAGCTTTGTAGAACATTTGAAGAAGGTATGTAAAAAATTGTTATGAAAGGTGAAATTTGAATATTGTTGAAGTTAATTGTAAAAAAGGTTGTTAATAAAAAAAGTGTAAGGGAAGAGTTTAAATTAAATGCAGAAAGGAAATAGGAAAAGGAATATTCAAATTCAAATCCACTTACGGACACCGTGTATCATCCCTAAATTATTATATAAAACAAGAATTAGCATACCCTGTCAATTATCATTCAAGAATCTTTGAATTAATCATTAATCATTAATCAATGAGCTAAGTTATATACACAACAGAACCTCCGCACCACATAAATTTAATGAGGTCATCGGTTGAGAATGTGGATCATTCGTATCCTCCAAACGGTCGTTCCGGATTATTTAATTAAACTTGTATGGTGCCGAGGTTACCGATACTTTTGTGTTGTTTACCATACTACGCCCCAGCCCTTGGCTATAATTATTGAAGAGAGTGGTTTATCTAATTGGCTGCTCTAGTTACAATTCCGCGTACGTAAGCCAAACTAGTAGACAATTACAAGAACACAAAACTCAAAATACCTCTAACATTTACAAACCTAAACTAGAAACAGGATATTGAACTAATTTTCATAATCCAAAACTCCTTCATAAATGTGAAAAAGCTTAAAAATTAATTCTAGTAGAAATGCTTGAGATTGAAAAGCACAAATCACGTTATAAATTGTTAAATGAGCATTTAGAAACCTTTGAGAAAGCACTTTTCTGTTATATCGACATTTAGTCTGCCATGCTGTGCTTCCTTGTGCATAGGGTTGCATACATTCATTATATGCATTCCAATGTTTATATAAAAATTCATAGTAATTTTATATTCTTCAAGTTTACATTTATTTGACTCACACGTCATTCTGTTTCTTCTCGAGCAGCTAGCGCGACAGGTAATTTGATTTTCTGAATTTTAATATTCGCTTTCCCATTTCCTTTTTACATTTAACTTAACTCCAAGTTTTATCTTCCTCTACACTTCTTTTATTAAAAATCTTCCTTACAGTTTGCTTCAACAACATTTAAATTTCACTCTTCATAACAATTTTTCATCCAAAGTTCGGTTTTTCACATTGAAACTTAAAACGTATAAACACTTTTCTATGTAAACTTGTAAAGAGTACGTTAATAAGCCCGATATATTGTCGAATCGCTGATGATCCCGGCCTTAAACGATGAGATAGAAGAGTATGTCTCAGCTCCTTTTCTATTCCTATTTGATGTAAGCCAGCGCAACAAGAGAGGGATAAGAAATTTCTATAAACTAAAAAGTCAGGTATGAACATGTCCTTATGGATCTCTGATATACCAACGGTACCAACTGGAAGCCGATTGTACATACCTTAGATACGTTATGGAGCCCGGCAACGTTGCCAAACATCCCGTTTGTATTTCTTTTTTAGCTTTAAGCTACGATTTATCTTGCGCAGCGCACGTAAGTGGTATGCGCCGCGCCCCTGAATTGCACTCTAAATATGATTACTAGCAATGCACTTATTAAATATTTATATGATCACCGTTGCTGTGTAATATAGAAAGATAAAATAAGGAAAAACATTAGGATTGTACTATTTAGAATTTTTGTGTGCACTAGCTTTGCTTTTATATAGAATAAAATAAAAAATAATGATTTACTGTTAGTTTATTACTTAAAAAACGAAAAACAGGGAGTACCTTAAAAATTGGAATGAAAAGGAACGGAGAACTTTAAAAATTTGAATTCGAAATCATTTGAAGAAACAATATGGAAAATGCAACGGTTAAAACAAAACTAGTTTCGCTAGCTGTAATTTCTGCAACGAATTTTGCCTAAATTTCCGGCTGTACATTTCAGGGTTACCACGAAAATTGTAGTTTCAATTTCCCTGATTTTCCTTGACTAACACTCCGTACACTACTTTTATCTTTAGATTAGTACTATATGTGATACTCACTGGGAATATCCACCTTAAGTTGTCAACATGATTTTTCAGTACAGCAGAATAAAAGTGGAGAGATCAAAAGAATCTTGAGGTTTTGATGCATTCGATGAGTGCGCTTCATGTGTGCAAACGATTTAAACTTTATTTTTTTGATCTCCAGTATTTTCTATTCTTTCCAAGACACTATAACACATAAAACTGAAATTTTCTGACTTGAGAAAATGCAATAAATAGAATAAGTTAATGTGAATACATGAATATTAAAGAACAGTAAAATGAACTGGAGTGATTGCACGTACGAGCATAAGAGCCATGTACGTTAACAACAACCATTGTTAATAATATAATTTTCCCCCGACATTCCTGGATTTGTAATCTTTCAAATAAAGTTACATAGTTAATTCTTTTTATTGGCCTCCCATATGTTTTCCTATTTGTAAGATGATCCAGCCAATCTATGCACTTTGACATTCCATTCTGACAAGAACAAATCATTACCTGCTTATCTTATTTGAGATTTTTTTAGATACTCTGTTTCTACTGATCACATTAATTTACACTATTTTGGTAAATATTATTTACTGCTTTTCTGAGACTGTTATTTTATTGCCCATTTTCTTAGAGTTCCTCTTGTCTAACTTGATCAATGGTTCTTTCCAAATTGATAAAGACAAAATATACTCAGTAAGATCTTTTGGTCGTCAATTATGTTCCAACCCTTTCTGGAATCGATCGAATCGCTCCTAGCGAACTTAGTCCTTGAATATTGGCTCCCTTTCTACGTTAATCAGACGGTGCAAATAACCTTCTGACGGCTTTCTAGTATTGCCTGATATTTTTCCATCTTCGCTATGTGTACCGCCTTCTTTACTTCCTTCTCTTCCATGTTGTCACCCCTATTTTCTAACAACCCCCAGAATCTGGTCTGGTTTCTGTATCGTGTCGTAATTTTTGCTGACATTATTTTTAACTTTACATCGCTTCGTCATGCGTACGCGCATCGTTCGTAACAATTTCTCTGTTTTTACCCTTTGTACATGTTCTGGCTTGTTTCGTCCCTTCTAAGTTCTTTAGACCATTTTCTTCTATCCGTTCTCCGCTCTCCTTCCAACCTTGATCATTCTAACCATATCTTTCAGTTTGGTATGCTATTGCTCCTAAATTTCATATTTTGATATGATCTCTTCACTCAAATATTGGTATCAATTTACTTTCTTTATTTTTTTCTGTTTATGCATTTTTTAATTACAATGCTTATTACTGAATAAAATTCGTTTTTCACGTGTTTCTGTGGCAGCCTCGGTCTCAACTTCTTCTTCGAATGTACATAGGTACTGTTTCCTCCTTCGTCAATCTGTATGTTCGTATCATTTCAGAACTAACGCCATTTCACTTGCTGTTTTCTGTATCTTTACCCTTTTTAATTTTTGGCGCAAGCATATAGTGATCTGGAAATCTTTCTGTTTCTCTGTTAACCATCACGTCACTTACTTGCTTTTCTCATTAAACTGTGACCTACTACGCTTCTTCTGTAAGTAAGCTTTATCGAGAAAAGAAACAGATTTCTTTGATGGAAATAGGTGCTTATCACTACTAGATTGTTCAGAAGGTAATATTCCATTAATTTTATACAAGAATTATTTATGTTATCACCTTAGAATCCGTATGACCAGCAACAACAGTATTAATTTTCTTAGGTGTCAAGTTCCATTCAATTTCTCAATACGTACCCACTTGGTACCGTCGTTGATAATATTGTTGTATCATATCTTTTTCGTTAAAAAAAATATTCCTAGTTTGAGCACAGTATTAGTATTATTTGGATAACCATGTAATTCTTTTCGTTTTACTGCCGTTCTCACTTATATTCGATATAGAGGGATGTATAAAACTAAAGTCATATGAAAAAACAATACGTTGATATGCAGGTTACCTACATTAAAACAACATAAGAATTATTCAAATCTTATAGACCTTGCTGAAGAAGAATGAAATTTCGCAAGCGTAAAAAATAATACCAAGAAAAACTTGAACAGAACACACAACTATGTATATTATCTAAAAACCTATCTGTGAATTAACTGGTGTAGGGCTAAGATATAATACTACTTAAACAATCTTTCTTGTCATTAGCAAAGAACTCTGCTGAATTTGCCAGAAAACTATTTTGTAATATAGTTTTATTAGACAACGAACGAATTAGTTAGATTAATACGGATAGTAAAATATCAAAAACGATAAAATTTAGATTAAAAGTACTTATAGACTAGAAAGTCCATCGAGATGTATAAATGCGCTACTAATATACATTTATATATCAATGATACGCTATATAGCCCAACGCAGTTGTTGCCAAATTTCGGGCTCAATAACGTCATGTTGATCTATTCGTATATACTGTATATAAAATTCGATCAGCGTGCCCCCTACAAGGTCGTTCCCGGAACTATTTTGTCTATTTAATTATAGGAATAGTACGCTCTCGAGCCCCCCTCGAAATTTGTAGCTTTAGGGTCTACTGATTATTTCTAGCCATTTAAAGTTGAGATACGCCTCGATACGTTATTGAGCTCAACGTCATGTTGGGCTCCACAATGACCGATTATATATTCAACGGGCTCATCAGTGACTATTTATATGTCTGTATATAATATTTATAGTAAATGGTATTACTATATATATGTTTAAAATGTAATATATATATACCCCAGGGTTAGTCAAGATTCTCTTTCATTTTTAAATATTTTCAAGGTCGTATCACTCCCGGTTGTATCGGAAGTCGCCATTAGCTTCCTTATTTTAAATGGAACACCCGATATATTATCTCATTTTTGGATTGTACCAGATGTATTCCATCTGGTTTTCCTATACCTATTTTCATTTGTTTCTTAGATATCTTGATTATTTTGAAAATTTTGAAATATGTAGCCTTGTTTTTAATACTGCACCTTTTATCCATTTTCGACAGGTGGTAAGCGCTTCTGGGGTAGGCGGAGGCACAAGAATAATCTACATCTTGTAGAGCTTTCTATACCTATTTACCTTTTCTATACCTAGTTATAGACTTCTAGTTCTAAAATCTTGGGAATAAATGTTATATCCATGATCTCTTAAAATAAAATATATTTATAAATTCTACACTTTCGGTTAACGGGACGTAGGTCTAGTCTTCGTTATTTTAAATGGAACTGTCTGTATTTTGCAGTTCATTTTTTTACGCATGCAGCTATCAGCGAAATCACAATACAAACTAAAGGTATGCCGAAAAGTTAGAGAAAATTATGTGAATATATGGGAAATTATAAGCAAAAGCATTAAACACTGATCGATTAAATTATTCCTTTGTACAAAATGAATTGAAAATGAACATCACACAAAAACATACAAGAATTACCTATCGAAGTTTCGCTTGGAAAGTAATGTTTCTTCGCACCAATAACAGTAAATGAGGTGAGCAAGGTAATATGTAAAATTTAAAAAAAGAGCGCTTTGGGTTATTCTTTTTTACTAATGAAAACGATGAACAGCGTTCCTGACACTATTAATGACCCCACAATAAGCCTAATAAATAAATGTTTAGTAGAAAATGAATTCCCTGATGCGTAAAAAAATATCTAAAGTAATTCCTGTACGTAAGAAAGAGATATCAATAACTCCAAGAACTACAGACCTGTATCACTTTTACCAACCATATCCTAAGTTTTAGAACATGCAATTGCCGATCACTTGCTGAACTAGTTGGGGAAAAATAACGTACTCTGCAAAGCTCAACATGGGTATAGATGGAATAAATTTATATGAGTGGTATAACCGACATCTTGAATTTCGTACAGGATTCACTGGACAAGAATGTAGAATTGAACTACTACGATCTATACGTATTTTTCCTATTATTAATATTTGTTGACGATATGACAGAAAGACAAAATTTAGCATCAAATTAGGTTTTTACGTTTTTGTTAATCGACCTACCACACTTATTTCAAAATTTCCTATGCTCGAAACTGAACAATATAATTCAAAAAGTATGAACTTTAGGTATAGGATGTGTGCTGTAGGAATTCCAGAAATTTTAAATGCACATTGAATGGGATGAAAATATACAAGATTATCACAATTATTACTATTTGAAGAAAGAAACGAGTTTCAACTGTTTGACGGGGCTCTAATTAATATAACCTTCTTGAACACCCTGTATGATAAAATAAAGATGTTTGGTATTGATTAATGACATTTTTGACAGCGCATTCTATTTAAAATAACAAACATAAACAACGTACCGGAGAAACTAAATACCTTGTATACTTCAAAATCATTTTCCATCATAGATCACTTAATTCTATGCAACTCTTATTCCAACGTTTTTCCATTAAATTCATCGCATACAGATAGTTGCCGCACCCGTTATAATTTGACTTTATTAATTTTTATGGTATTAAATAAGCGCTACTACTACTAAAAAAAAATCTCTATACGTACTACTGTTCATCGTTTTTTGAGCTATTTAGCATACTTAACGCTAGATGAAATGAAAATACATTAGGATATAAATGTAAATAGTAGAGCACCTAGCCATGTCACCTCATTATAAACATTTTTTTTGTTGTGTAGAGGATGTCAAAATCATTTGCCGTCGGGATTTTCAAACCAATATGTCTAAATGCACTGTATATTATTTCATCGTATCAAATTCTGCACTGCTTTATCCTTGTAGAATTTTTTCATTATTAACCATTTTCTTCAATTTGCTATAATTATTAATAACTAAACTAAATTGAACGTTTAATAAACGTTTAAAAATTTAATACATAATTACATAGAGAGAAACCAACTTTACATGTCGAATTTTAAAAAGATTAACGGTTTAAGGCTATTTTATTGTATTTGTATTTCGATATTTTGTTATGATTTCATTATGTGAAAATATGAGCTTCCTTAATATAAGAGATACAGAGCGTTTTCTTAAAATGTGCAATTTTTAAAAACCCTTGTAACTTTTTTATTTGTGAGAATGCTTGATTTATATAAAAACTATATTAGCGCGCTTTTTGACGTAGAATCATATGCTCTAATTTTTTCTTTTTTTAAACTCCTATTTTTTGAGATATTATGAAGACTTTTTTATATGGAACAGCCTATATATTTTTACACTATTGAAAAGCATATAAAATTACCTTTAGAATGATGTAACACACTTGACATTTTATTTAAACAAATTTTAAATTATTTGTTTTTCTTCATTTCACACTATTTTAAGATGGCTATGGCTATGGTGATAAAAAGCAAATAAGAGATTTCAACAAGGCAGAAAAAAATTGTTTTAATATTAAATGTTATAAATAACAATTCAAACAAACTAAACTAAGGGAACCATTAATAGCGTTACTGATATTATAACTACAAGGAATTAAGGGTTTATTCGGTAAAAGTTCATAATCTATTGAAAATTTGAAATTAATTATTACTAGAACTAAAATAAGTTGGTTTCTAAAATTGTTACCGACATATTTAAACAAATATTTACAGAATATACCTTTGTTACTAAAAAATGCGTAAACATGATAAATTATAGCAAGTGTTCGAATTGTTCGCCGTTCTGTTGTAAACATAATCGACAACGTTTTCTTACACTCTGAGCTGAGTTCACCAACTCGAGCGGAGATAGAAAGTCGAACGCTTGCAAAACTGCAGCTTCTAATTCCTGTCTTCAATTGGGAGAATGCTTAAGCGTAAGATTTTTAATTCTTCCCCAAAAGAAAAATCCAATGGGATTAGATCAGGCCATCTTGCCGGCCAATGTATCGATCCTTGATTCCCGATCCAATTGTTACCGAATTGTTGGTTTAGAAACTCATTAATCTGGCCAGCATTGTGAGGAGTTGCTCCGTTATACTGGAAGTAAACGAATTCCAATTGATTTAAAGGTATTTCGTCACAAATTTGCAAGCATCTTTCAGAGTTAAGAATTCCATCGTGTATGTAGGACCCAATTATCCTGCCACGGAAAATTACTACCTACACATTGAAACTGTATCGTCCTTGGTTTTTCCTCTCAACAGTAACATGGGGATTTTCACGCGACCAAGTATAAGAATTAAACGTGTTAAAAATTCCCGCACTGCTTACGTTACATTTATCCGTCCATACACAGTTTACAGAAAAATTATGCTTTTCTTCACATTTTCCCAAAAGCCATTGACAATATACCATACGACGCTCCAAATCCGCAGCAAAAAGGTTCCCTTGTCCTTGCACTTTCCTTGTCCGATAGGGTTTCATTTTATGCTTTTTTAAAATGCGCCTTGCCGATGTTCTTGCTAAACCTGTTGTTTGTACCATCTGGCGACTGGAATGTGTCGAGTTATTTACAATTTCCCCTAAAACAGCAATTTCCTCTAATTCTTTGTCTTTTTAGGTCTCGGCTTTTGAAAGGATCCAGAATTTATTAAATTTTTCTTTAACCTTGAGAAAATGTCTCTCAACGGTTGTTGTCTTTCAGGATATTGCTAATAGTAGATGTTACATGCAGCTTCCTCATTTTCACCTGCTTCTATAAAACACTTTAACATGTATTTTTCATAGTTTTCATACATTTTTCAATTCTTAGATAATGAAAACACCAGTAATATTAATGAAAACTGACATTTCAGAACATTTAGACAATATAAAATAAATACGTGTATTGCTTAATTACCATCCATAGCCATCTTAAAATAATGTGAAATGAAATAAACATTATTCTTGTTATATTTAAACAGTTGTCTTCCATATCCTTCATACAAATGTCTAATGTGACATTTGCGGTTGTTGACGTAACGCAGTTATAATTTTGAACGTTGTCAATTGCATTAAGATGATTAAATAACGTTTAAAGACTGTTCTTGTTGTCTTTAAGCCTTGGGCTTGCATATTCTTCAATAAAGTGTATCATACAAACATCTAATGTGACAGCTGTTGTTGTGTAACTAAATGTACCTAAATGAATTTAGGTACATACAATTAGTTTTATTTAGATTATAATGCTAGAAATATCTAAATGTATTGATTTCTATATACATATGTCTAAATTAATATAATTTAAGTTTTAAATTTTACCATAACTGTTGTATGTGTTATCTTTTATATTTAAAAAGACTTGTTGTATTTTGTATTATTATTTATTGTACCACTACATTACTGTGTGTCTAACTCTGTTGACATCTTGTATGTCGTGTGTGTCATCTGGTGGCGTGTCTCTACAACAATAACTAAATACTTATTTTATTCCCCTTAACTAACAATAAGTAAAGAATGTTCATAAGATTAGGAAAAGCGAAAAAGAATTGGGAACAAACCGTTTTTTGATTGCATTTTGTTTTGCTTCAGATTATTAACGATTGTAGGAATTACGCCGTGGTCTGACGAACAGACACAAAAGTATATGTTGCTGTGAATACTGTCAGATTGTTCAAATATCTTTTTTGCAAGTTTGGATGTATGTGTAATATAACGCATGATTCTAAGAACCCTTGATAATAACTAGAGGGCAACAAGTCGATTACCTAGCAGTAGCGTCACTGCGTTGGGTTAACCGAAATAAACGCCCACGTTATTTAGAACAAAAAACAATAAGAGAATTTAGGAAAACGCAAACATAATATAGTAAACAACTTACCGAATATGCTTAGATGGTTGAAAAGAAATCCGGAAGTGAGGCCTTCAACACCTGTATCATAGAGTACGTTTCTACAGTGGTCTCTTTCAGATCCGTCCGTTGCGGCGTATATATCTGCTTATACGCAGAAAAAGATCGTTCTACATCTAGCGATGTAATATTCGCGTGCATAAAGTGGTCTTTGAATTTGTGTAACGGATCTTCCGCAACGCTATTGTTAAAAAGATGCTGTAGTTTAGAAAAATCGAAATTTTTACGTAATATAGTATTAAATTTTTCTGTGACTGAAACACTTTTCTCGTCATCTAAAATATTTAGCACTAAACAGTACGTCAACAATTTCACACGAATACCGTAAGGACAACGAAGTGTTTTGCAATTTTTTTTTGCGTCGGCTACTGGAACGTAATTGTCGTCAATAGTTTGTAAATCCGCTGCATTTTGAGGATTTTGGAATTGCATTTGATATTTAAAATCACTAATTCAATTCGATCTTTTCAAAATGTTTAAAATTACAGAATACTGCTTCTAACCACGTACCCCATCGTGTAAGAATTGGCTGCGGCGGTTCCGGTATGTCAGGACACTGAGAACAAAATAGCCGAATACGTTTCGGTGATTTAGGAAAAACCGTTTTCGTCTGTGTTATTAGTTGATCCACATCTAGATAACATTTTCGTATACTGTCTGCTACGAGGTGTAAAGCATGAAGCGGACATGTTATGTTAAACAGCTTTGAATAATTGATCTGTGCGAAGCATAACCGCGGCAGTATCGGGAACCATCATTAACACTTGCTTTGATAAAATTTCTTGTTGTCTAGTGTTCTAACTAATACATTATGAACTGCTTCGGCAGTACATCTTTGCTGTCTTTTACAAACTACCAAGGGTGTGGCGGTCCTTTGAAGGCCATTGTCCGTGCTACAATCGATGCTACGGAATTTTGTTTAATGTCTAGTTTGATCTATAGTCGGCCACAACCGTTCATTTTTTACTGCTGTTTTCACGTAATTCTCTCGCACTGACGGCAAATACCTACGTAGCGTCTGCGGACTTGGTAGTTCCCACTTTGGATTGTATTTCTTCCAAAACTGATGAAACATAGTTTGTCCGATTTTTGCAAACGGTATATCGCACGCACTTAACATCATCGTTAAATCACATAGAAATTCTTTATACGGTCTCCTTCCGGTTTTTTTAAATTTGTGTGGTGCGCTATTTACATGGTTCCTGCACATATATGGTTTCCAACATAATAAACCTTTGTCGCAAACTAAACACCTAATTTCTTTGCCATTATATATTATGTCTGGAAATTGCTATAAATACGCGTTCACCCTATTAGCAAACGACAAGTTGCATTTCTGCGCATTTCAACATTTTTAATGCTTTCCGTTCAACTCCGACACTTATCAACTTCGCACCGCGATATGTATTACACATAGCACACAGCATAGAAAGCCGGGAAGTGCTGACATGTAACGAAGCAGTTCTGTATCCCCCCAACCTCTCGCGATTAAACATCACTGGAAGGCAAGCGAGAATGTTGCGCTCTAATAATAATCTTTTTGCATCGTATGAATTTTTTACTTAAATATGGACAGGCGAATCTATGATTTAATATTTATTTGATACACATACAAACAATATACTTAATTACTTAATTCTAATTATCTCAGTTTCCCAATGTTCTTTCATAAATTCAGTACCACATCACTTAAATAACAACTTTTTTTAGGCGATGACTCATATTCAGCTGATGGGTCCCTAAATTGTTTCTGTGGCAATATGTAGTATTTATATTGATTTTATTGTTATAACATGGAAGAGAAGTGGCTCCTTTAGAAAACATTTTTTGCTTTATATTTAAAATTAAAAAATATTAATTGGTTTCACAGCCCGTTGTAAATATACATACATTGACACGATTCAATTTTCATTATTTTGAAAGAGTTCCTAAATTTTCAAGGTATCATCTCTTGCCATATTACAGTGTTTAAATTTTTTCTACGTAACGCAATTAAAAAAAATGGATTTTGCAATATTATGCCATTAATGCTACTTTTTTTTTACTAGTTCGGATCAAAGTTTTTTATAAGGCGAAAGAGATACTAATTATACCAATAAATACGGTAAAAAAACATTTTCGTCACACCTACCGCGTAAGTAAACTGTTATGACACCTTTTTTTGAAACGTAAGTGACACTTTACATACGGTATTGACAGTTGCTATGGTAGCGGGTTGTAGTATTTCATTACGACACTAGGTAAGTAATATTAAGCAATATTAAAACAGTTATGACAAATTTATTTGAAACATAATTTTAATTAACAGAAACACATAACTAGTGAAAGTACAATGTTTTTGAGAAACTTATCACTTTGTATATGTAATATTAAATGTAAACGAACAATTAGAACAATTAGCTATCTAAACAATAGAGTCTTCTTTCTTACTAGGCAAGTTTATATTTTCAATGTCAACATTATTAATGGTTGGATTCATGATGGAATGGAATGGAACTTTTTTCTCGTTTTTCTGTATTACAGTTGAGCAAACAGCCTCTGTAATATTTTGGTTATATAAAATTTGGTCAGCTACCTGTACTTTATTTATCATTGAATCAGAAACATAGCTTTCTGCCACGGTGGAATATTTCCATTCGCCGCGTTTTTTCAGACCAAGAACATCAATTCCTGAGTCTGCTGAGTGTTGCTGAAGTCCTTCGAAAGGAATGTCCGGTATAGGTAGTGGGGTTCTCCAACCGTAAGTATTTTGTTATTTGGCCAGGAATTTTTGTGAGAGTGTTTTTTCCTACAGGTTGATTTCGACATTTACCAAAACTGTACTTTAAGAAAAATCTATCATTTTTCCTTTGCAATAATTGTAAATCATAAATCATTTTTAGTAACCGGTATTTTAATTATTATTACACCGTTTTCCACATCTTGAATTTTCATTTTAATTAGTTCACCTTTCCTACAAGTCCCAGCGATTTCTATAATCATAACTTTTTACTTTTAGAATTTAATTTTTAGAACATAAAATTAATTTGAAAAGAATACAACAAACGGAGACAAAGACAACGTATGCATACATACAATAATTAAATTTTAATTTTTCAGGAATCATCAACGTACCTTACACATTTCTAGTCTAAGTACAATGTCCGGCTTTCTATCTATAATTTCGCTCATCCTCATCTGTCTTTTGTGTTAATGCATAACTGGTACGATCGCTTGCGAATTCAAGCAATTTTTCATTCACATTATCCACCATTCCGTTGTTGATAATTTCAAAAGCACGTTCTAAAAAGACAAAAATAATTAGAAGGTAAAATGAATGCTGAAAATCTTATATGAATACGACTAATATGATAAACGGTTGTTTGTGGGTGTTCTATAATTTCTATTAGTATTTAATAATTCAAAACTCTTTCTGAAGTCTCATCATATCGTGATTAATGATATTTGGTCAAACTTTCTTTGAATAAACGATAACAACCGTTCGTTATAGAGCAATGTTAGAACAATTTATTGGACAGGTAGATGTTGAAAAACGTCAGTACGATTACTTTCAAAAGGACCATGTAACTGCTCCTATATATTTCGAAATATGTAGTCACGGTCAATGGAAAATACTGTAAAATATATACGCATCAAGCTTATTTCGCTCCACGCATGCACGGTGCTACTACTGTAAACGTAAATACAAAAACTGTTGTTGTTGCGTGGGAGTAGCTGAAGATGTTAGACCTATTCTGCAACAATAAAAGAATATTCTTTTTCAAAACATCAAGGCGCAATAAAAAAACTCGACAATTATCTGCGAACCTAGGCTATAGTTTGTTATGGTCACTCCATTCACAATTCCAAAAAGCGACTGATAAATTCCCTGTAATAGTAACGATCTCTCGTAACCAGAATATATACGTTGTGGACTGAACTCTCTGGAAAATGCTTCAAATACAGAATACAGTACTTCCTTTAATTTTTCATTTTTCTAACAGATGATGTTACAGATACTTGTTCTATGCGGTTTTCATCCAGATGTTCATATCTAGATCGATCTCAAACATCATGATCACAGATTATGCTTTTCAAATATATTTCTCTTCTTACCTTCATTTTAGCGAGCTAAATACAGTTTCGTATCTATTTCTTCCAAAAATAATGGAAATGTCGTTATTAAAAGTGGGATTAAGCGTTCGAAATGTGTATGGTCGCAATCAACCTATCTTCCTTCTCGTATTATGCATTTCAAATAAATATTTTTATTTATACTTTTCAGGTAACAAATTTCGATTTGTTGCATAAAATAATAATAAAAATAATATCGGAATAATTAAACGACGAAAAGAAGTATCTACCACGACGGATTTGAACCGCATACACTTATGACATATACGTTTCACACCTTGTACCTTTAATAAACTCGTCCATTCTAGCTTGACCACAATTTATATAATGGTCACTCACACCTAGCTTGATCTAATATTTTAATTGGGAATTCGGAATAAAAACTCTTCGGATACGATGTTATGCTCGCTTTTCTGAGAGTCTGATACGATGCTATCAGAAAATTCCCGTTTTTTGTCGCGTATCTTGACAGTTCGACCCCAGGGGACGAAATCGAAAAATCGCTTCAGGCTAAGAAAAGCTAGAACTATTTCCGCGTCGTTTCCGAAAGATCTAGATAGCGTACAGCGATGCATAACTTTTCCGAAAAAGGTCCTTTTCGCCGGTCTCGTGTCTATCGCAACAGTTACCGACCGCCTCACTAACCAAGGACGCGGCTAGCGGCGTGTAGTTGTCGATCGGGGTTTATTATAATATAACTAGCTGCGTTGTCAAATTTAAAAATTTGAAATTGAAAGGTTACCGTATTCTAATAGGTTCAACTCGAGAAGTATCAAAAATTACCTATGCCGACGCGCGAAATTCGAGTAGATGGAGAGCGAATTCTTGCTCCATCTGGTAACATCGATCGGGGTTTATTATATATTAATATATTACAATAATTAAAAGGCAAATAATCCCTTTTACCTTACGGAAGCAAATATATATCGGCGCCATTGTGGCGATGTATGTACAAAGCTACGCTTGGTGCCCTAGGATGCATAGGCGTTAACTACGACCCAAATAGTGGTTCTTAGTGAAGTATATAAGTGCTCTAAAGTGAAGCTCGTCATCACCACCAGAAGAGCCAAGGGCCAAAGCCTTTACCGCCGCCAGAAAAGTGAGAAGATACTACCCTTTTACTGCCAGCAAGACGCTGTCACACTGACAATGAGTCGTTTAAACTATGTATTCTTTTGCTGTAAACTTTAGTTGTTTAATAAAATTAATATTAATTTCATTGTATTCTCGAAGACCCCATTTTCAGTAATAAATTTTATTTTTGTATATTTTATATTTATTGCTGTTCATTGTAATGTCATTATACTTATTCTTTTTTTGTAATAAAACTCATTGTTACTTTTGAAAGCAATTATTTTGTTGTAATTTAGCGACCAAGGAGCAGCTAGCATAGTTACAGAGGAAGCGCTCTACCAGGGAATGGTTACTAAAAGAGCACACAACATGGTATAAGTCAATAAAATAAAAGGTACCGCATGAAGTCGTGTAAAAACAAATTATGTCCTGTTTGCTGTTCAACCCCCTAAAACTCTTGGGGAGCGTGGAATTTTCCAGCTGCCAGCTATGACCTACATTTAGTATTTTTCCATTGCTGATGTAGTGCTAAATTACCTATATGTGCACCTATTGAATTATATCCGAAATTCTATTAAAAAAATACACATATAATATGTACTTCATATGCTACCAGCGAATAGTGTGCTAGACAACCATCATGTTGAAGCCACATGTTCTGGCGCACTTCTAAGCTCAAGTCTTCAAGTAGTGTTGGCAGATCGTTTTCCAAAATGTCTCAGTGCCTTTGACCATTCAAGTTGCCTTCAATAATGTGGGGGCCGATGAGTTTGTCACCAACTATCCCATACCACACGTTGGCAGTACAAGGACGCTGGTATTCAACTTGACAAAGCCGGTGTGGATTTTCAACGCTCCAGTAGTGTATATTGTGTCGATTAACCATTCCGTGGTTTGCAAAAGACAGTTCGTCAGAGAACAATACGTAACGAAAGAGATTAGGGTTTTGTTGTATTTATTCACATGCCAAACTGATAAAAGGTTACCCGATTTTGTAAATCAACGCCATGAAGTTCTTGATATAAAGACATCATGATACGGGTGATATTTATGACGTTTTAAAGTTTTCCAAACACTTGCACTAACATGAGGATTATTAGCCACTACAGCTGAAGCACCAATTTCATTATTTTTTTTTTCTCCAGTGACTGTTGCTTGACAAGTCCCTTTTTTCGGTTGAACAATTCCATCAGTAGTGAATTGTTTGACAGTACGGTAAAATGAAACACGTGACCAAATCCTCTCCGGAAAACGCTGGTAGTAGAGATTGAGAAAACTCCTGCGATATAAATAATAAATAATAAACCAGAGGTATTTTAATTTTCACTTATACAGTTAAATACTCTACTATGAGGTAGGTAGTATTAACAGCCTAACGGAAACAGATCTTTTAATTTTCGAAATAATCTTGGAACTGAGTAGAATAAGTTGTTTCTTAATGTTATTTCTTTCTTTCATACGTTTATTTTGTGTTTTTGCGATTACAAATGAAATATAAATGAAATAATGAAAAACAAATGAATAGAAGAAAAAACGTGGCATTTGTTTATTGCAAACATATTACAGAATCGTATACATAGGTTCTCAGTAGGAAAAATTTAAACAAATTGAGTTTCGTCGATTACAGTGACATCTAATATAAACAGAAAAAAATTTTCAGACAAATTCTACATATTTTTTGCCATAGAATCCGAATTTTCAAAAGATACAGGGGTTCCTGTTCAAGATTTAAAGTTATCCCCCACCCCACATATAAGGAGGGAAAAAGGGGAACTAATTTTAGCACTAATGTATTTCCTCCGCAGAATGATTAAATTTTAATTATGGACATTTGTGAAATATTTATTGTTGGAGATATTTGAAAGTTAATAAAAAGATTAGCTGGTATAACGCAATAGTGGTTCCAAGCCTATCGTGTAAGTGAAACATGGCCTATGGAAAATCGCAAGAAAAGCAAGAAGAGATAGATACAAAAGCAACATCAGCCAACGGTCGGTCCGAACTGTCAAATATCAATTCTGAAAGCATAATTATTATTGTTATCTAATGAATATAACCTCTGGTTAAAGTATTTATTGTTATTCATATGCTATTTCAAATATATATGTATAAATGTATATCAAAATGTGTGGAAATTATGGATTTTCACTGAATTTGTGACTAATGTGTAAAGAATAATGTGTATAATAGGTTGCCTGTCCAAAGCACCTTAATACAATGATTTAATCGATAAATTACGAGGCTAAGAAAAAATATTATCGCGAATGAACTCTTTGCTGTTACTTTTGCTTTTAGAAAAGACGGTAACTGGACTTCCGCTGGTTTTGTATTGTCTACATTATTGTTGCGTAATTATTCTTCGATCGGTGACCGGTGTTCTCGAGCTGACTCAGCGTCTGGACAATCGCTGTGTAAGATTATAATCTCTCGGTCAATTCGAGGGCGTCGGACATTGATGCTCCCGATCAAACACCGGAAGGACAGTTAGTAGTAGGGATTAGATAGATTACAAATATAAGTACTTTTGTTAGAAGCTAAGACTCCTTGGGGAGTTCTTGCACTTCGAGGAAAGTTGTTGAACTTCTCTTGGACTTGGGGGAGTTCTTCAACTCTAACTTGACTGTTTTCACAATTTTATATGAAATTAATAAAGGTGTGAAGGTGAAGTCAGGAGTTTCATTGGTTTACAGCGTACTCTAAGCTGCGCACCTAACAGGTACATAGGTGGACGTTTATGTACGTTCTTTAAGCGAGTATCTACCCCGAGTTGCCCCTATCACGGTAGTCCGTGACAATATTTTCATTAATTACCTAATATAAAAAAAGAATCTATAGAATGACATATTTTATGTTCAAATAAAAATAATTTAAGTAGATTGATAAAAAATATTTTTAATTATTTATTCTTTTCCCTGCTATTTCCGCAAGTATTTCAATTCAGCTAACCGCATCGTATTCGAGCACGTTACTTATTTATTACCTAAAAAACTAAACTAAATAGTGATTACATTGCTTATAAGAAATAAATTTGTATTATACTTCAACTAAAATGATTCACTGAATAACATTTTCACACCAGGGTACACTAATTATATAATATACTCCTCATACCTAATCTTAATAACAATTGCTTTTGTATGAGCTAAAAAACATCGGAAGTATTACCTTCGTGAAAGAATACTTGCTTAATAATAGACAATGAAGCGTACGCACTGCTTAATTAAAGAATATTTTATAAAATAAAGAAACTATAAAAGTAAGATGCAACTTAAATTATCTATAGAAATGAAACACATATGATTATATAAATATTAAACCGAGTACATTCTGATGTTTTTAGAAATTTTACGATAACAATATAAAATTATTTTTATTTACTCATTTTATAAACTAATGTAATAATCACCAAGCAAAATTTGATTTTTCAAATGGAACAATCCATATATGTATATGCAATGTAAGGCGTCTTTGAAGGGCATACCTCCTCCACGATTAGAGTTATAGAGAATCGACTCAAGTGTCGTTCTATATTGATTATCAGTTGATCCCACTAGATGGCAAATTTTTGTAGTAAATAGAGTCTCTATTATTCAGGAGTTAACAGAGGGCAATCAGTCGAAATACATACCAAGGAAAGAAGCAGACGCTGGAGAATTGATAATTTCTCCACTCGGAGAATTTAAATTGCAGAATTGACCAATTCCAAAAATAATTACATATAACAAACAATAAAACTTTCGATCTATTACAGAAATATTCATCTTTTACAAAACTTAAACATATTATAGCGCATCACTTGTGATAAATATAAATATAACTCGCAACATAAGACTTCGCGAAAATTGGAGCATTAACTATCAATGAACTGGAAGTTGCAGAACTTGTCATTTTGAAAATTGTGCAAAAGGAGGTTATTCAAGAAGACATACGTATACGTTACAAAAACATTTCAAGTTAAGAAATGCAGAATGAATGTCAGCTACTGTAAGTCTATTCCTGGACGAAAAGGGCTTAATTAGAGTAGGCGATCGTTTGAAGAATGCAAATATTCCATTCGATCAAAGGCATCCAATATTGCTACCCGACAAGCATCACAACATGTTCGAGACTTATATGTTGAGACACAAAACCTCTTATCACTCACTGGCCATTGTCGGCAAAAGGATTAGGGAGGAAAATTTTTCACAGTCTTCGTCGTGGAAGAATGGTCTTCAAGAAATGTTAGGAGACAGTGTTTGTTTTTCAATTAAAGTAGTATACATTAAACTTGCAAGTAATCAGATGCCATTGTAGCAACTGTACGCAGATTTGCGTGGCCCGACGACGTATCTGTGAAGATATCTACTCTGATAATATGGCTAATTTCGTTGCAGCTCAGTGTGAGTTATATCGATTCATTACATCTCACAAAAACGAAACGAAAGACTTTAGGTACGTGAAAACAGTGTAAGTGGGTGGACAGTAAGAAGAAAGTTGAAAGAAGTCAACTTGAAAGCTTACTAACCAGCGACTAGCTCTAAAGTTTTCTGACATCATCAAGTACACCGACTTGAATTCGCAAGAATTCATCGATACTGGCCTTTACAGCAATGAAGTCGCGTTATATTTACAGACGAATCAAGAATTTGTTTATTTGGTGCTGGTCATCGAGATCCAGTGTGAAAAGCGTTTTGCTTAATGTAACTTTTTCCATTGTGTAGGTGTAAGTGTTCAAGGGGGTGGAGTAATGGTCAGGGCTGGCATTTCTTTTGAAGTCCATACAGAATTAGACTTTATTACTGAAGACCGATAGGTCCTAGAACAACATGCTATACCTTTGAAACCAATTACTGGCGATGGATTTATTTTAATGCATGATAACGTTCGCCCCCACGTGACAAAACAACATATGACTATCTTCAGGATGTCCAAATAGTAACACCGCTTAGTCCCGATCGAACACAGCTCAAACAGCACGATCGAGCACGAAATCCCCTCCGCGTCCGAGAACTTAAAATTGTACTAGCAGAAGTGTTTTGCTCAAGAATGTATCCAAAAGTTTCTAAGAGATATGGATGGAAGAAGGCAGGTAGTAATAAGAGCAAGAGGAGGAAACACCTCTTATTAAAATACAGGCATTATGCGTTTAATTTGTTAATTTCAATTGTTTAGCTGTTTATTTTTAGTCACTATAATTTAACTTCTAAGTTTTTCTACCAATGGTAATTGTATGAGCTTTTAGGTGTTTCATTTATTAAATTAAATTTAAATAGTTATAAGGTGTTCAATATTAAATAAAATTGAATTATTAAAGTTGGATCGGTTTCTTTCCTGGCCAGTTCTTCTAAATAAAAACATTACACACTTTAAGGAAATACGTTCTTTTAAAAATTTTAGTTGGTATTGTACACATAAACATCCAAATCAACTGAAAAAACTTTAGATCATTTTTCTAATATTAGATAACGGATATGTTATCTATATTCTTAATTTTAATACTTAGTAAAACATAACATCTCAAATATGATGCTGATATTGAAATGAGTAATTATTACATATCTTCTGCATTTCTGTTACGAACTGAAGATCACTACGAGGTCATTGCATACTTAGTTGACACACTTGATACACATTCCGCGCTATAAAATCTATTACGTTTACCTTCGATTTCAATACCGCTGTTGAATTTTAGTTATACAATGTGGCGGTCTTGCATAAATAAATAACACACTTTCCACAAAAGAAAAGAACTAGAAAGTTGAAGAACATCGCCGCGAACACGTTAATTGCTATGGTGATACTTTTAACTACGCTTATGTAACATGCAGATAACAGCCGATATACATACAACATATGATTTTCGTTGAGTTGCATAGAAATTATACATAATATAATTACATGCAGCTACACGGAAATTTCACACATGAAAGCGTCTCAAACAAAAATTACAGCAAAAGCAGAAAATACCTGAACGTGTATATTAAGCTGGCCAAATCCGGTAAAATAGCAACATACAATATTTAAAATTTATAGTATTTCCTGCACTTAATGCCATTGCACAAATTATCGTTGATCTGAAGATGATCAATTTAATAATTTCATTATGATAATATAAATTAATTATTTACGAATTATGTGCGTGAAAAGACATTTCACGAATTCGGCAAAAAAAGAAATATGAGTCATATCAGATTAGTTACAAAATTTTAATATATAAATTAGATCTCTCATCCAAACATATTCAAAATTTTAAGTTGGCAGTACTTGTCAATTCAAACGGCATTTATTTGAATTAAATTTGGTAAGTTGAATATAAAATTACAATTTTAAACATTTTTTCCAGTTCTTTGTTAAAAAAAGATGCATCTGATGAAGACATAGAACACTAATGTTTTCACGTGAGTCAAGTATAATACATCTATTTAAATGTTTTTCTTTTTTATAACAAAGCAGAGGCTAGACAGATTCGTGTTTATTCGTCTCATGAGAAAACATGAGTCTATCTAGTCTGCTAATTTCGTGAAGTGCACGGAAAGTGGCGAAGTTTTATTTATAAGTTATATATTTAGTTTAGTAAATTTATTTTTATTTCTGCTACATTCAGCAAGTACCAACTTTACTTCACGCACTAGTCCTTAATATGAGATTTTATGCATTGATTGAATATGACTAAAGCAAATGCCAGAAGTAAAAACATACTATAATCTTATTTCGCCATTAAGTAATTAATTTACAGAGCAACAGATATTAATATTGATGATTTTAAAAGCATAGGTACTACTAAAAGGGGAATATTATTTTAACTTTACTGAAAGTTTCTGGAATCTGTTAAACTGCATTGCATTCCTTGAACAACCATAAAAGATGTGATTTGCATTTTCAGGAAGTCCATAGCCACTTATTGGATTTTAGAAGAAAAAATATTCAGGCTGATTGATTTTCAATTCACCATGGAAAACCTGCTTATTACTAGAGATAGTGGATTGGACAAATTTAGTAAATTTTAAAGACCCGAAGATAAAATAGAACCGTTACAAATGTAAAAAGAAAACAAAAATGTTAATTTTCTTCTTTTACCATTAGCAGCTTTATTTAGCCCTACAGAGAAAACTAAAACCGCATTCTCAAGGCTACTTTCAATCTCCCATCTAATGGTAGTAAAGTATACCATTTTTTATGTGACGTTTCGGTTGTTTCTGACCATCAACAACTTTCTTACTTTTTGTCAGTGCTATATAAGATTTTGATAACATCAGAGAAGGCTTTTTTTTCTAATTTTGACCATGTATAGCATGTTGACAAAAATTTTTGATATGCTATAATTAACGACATTTTACACACTTGTCATACTTCATTTTCTCTTCGAGTTCATACAAAGTTTAGCAACTATACCAAATTTAACCTTCTATCTCCAATAATAGAGGAGAAAAAGTTGCGAGGAATTCAATAGCATCCCCGCATGCTCGGGAATTCACAAAGCCCTAGCAAAGGATGAAAATGAGCTAGATTTTAAAATTTGCAGGAACTCGTAAGGACCTACTGTCCAGACTCAGCAATTCTAATAAGATTACAGGAGCCAAAGTCCCTTGACAGCTCTCCAAAGAAGACCTCCATTGTCTAAGATACGCTGACGACCTAGCAATAATAGTACGAGGCAAATTTACATGGGTAATATCAGAAAGAATACAGGAATACGAGGATGCGTCAATCCATATTTCCAATTAAAGTTTTGTGGTGCGGAATATACCGATACTTTTGCGTTGTTTGCCATACTACTCTACAGTCCTTGGTATCAATATTGCATCATTCAAGGCTTAAAGCTAGTAGGAGTGGAAAGCCCATTTGTCAAAGAGACGAAATACCTTTGGGTATGGTTCCATCAAGGACCTACATGGAACTCTCGCATCAGTAAACCATAAATCTACTATTACCTTAGGCAGGTTGTATGGAAAAACGTGAGGATTAAGCCCAAGAATGATGCTGTGGTTATATATGAGAGTTATTGAATCAATGATAACATATTGCTCGGTGGTATGGTGGACGAAGACATTGTAGGTAGTTATGCTTAACCTAGAACTGCTACATGTACACATTCAAGAAGAGGCCAAGCTGAATACTAATGAATGGTCAACCTCCTATATGGTCCAGATCAATAGAAACTGTTAAAAGAACTCAAGGCGGGGCCGATAACGAGCAGGCCCACTGATACAATCAGCCCTAAATACGGCTTCCATAAGAACTATAAAGCGGTATATAGGTAATCTAATTTAATCTAAACCTTGAATTTACATGTGATGTTTGTTATATTAGAGGATGTTCACGTTTTTAAATTATAGGGAGATAACGATATATTCTACTTTTCCAAAATAAATATAACGAAAGAAACTCTTTTGGATCTCCTGTCGGGAAAACACCACGAAAACAGTTTCAAATTGATAAATTTTCTTAAAAATTCTTTGTAGGTTGTATATATGTATATATAGAAAATTAATTTTAAAATTATGAAGTAAACACATCAAAGTTGTCAAACAATTTTTACAATATATTTTAGTGTCACTTATAACTCAAAAGCAGTCTTGAAACCATCCTTCGATATGGTCGTATATTCAAAGAAAGAACGAATTAGTAAAGACTTGTGAAAGAAGTAAGAAATTCTGAAGCATCAAAGGAACGTAAACTATTTTGCAGTTACATAAACAGATATTTTCATACGTAAACAAATTCAAAAAAAATATTAATGGGCGAGTTTTAACAGTCCACCTCTGTTTCAGCACGTGCTCAAAATGATTCCTGCATAATAGGAGCCTAGATCATCCGCAGGTTATTTATAAGTAATATATACACATCTAATTAATTAATATATTACATTTTATACATTCATAAGCACTTAAAGAAGTAATATACTCTTTCACACAAACTTCTATGAATATAACTTAGGGACAGAACGTTATTTATTGCTCTATATATCAATTAAAACTATGGGTTTCTATTACGTTTTGTAAGTTACATTAGACATTATTTTTCAGTTATATGTGATCACGTCTTCAGTTTTTGTAAATAATGGATGACCTCTCTGGAACGATGTCAAACTAAGGAACCGCTAATGTAGTCAATGTAATCATTACACAATACATTATCACATGAAGGTATGACATAATTTAATACTAAATTAGCTATTGCTAAATTTTGCCTTGCATTATCTGTAGCTTCTTATTTATGGTAACCTTCGTAAACTTCTTGTTTAGGCATTCCGTGCATGATTAGTTCACGAGCAATTTTTCTTGCGGATATATACGAGTAGTGACTCGCGACCGAGACAATGAAAAGTAGTGAAGGTGAAGTAATCACTGATTATTGCATAAACGCACATCCTTTTAAATTTGTTGCTGTAATTCACTCTAATGCGATTGTCATTTACATTATTAGAGAGCAGAACATTCAATGAAAAATATCAAGCAGAAAATTAATTTATTTTTGGTTTAATAGAAACAATTCCATGATTAAACTGTATTCATCAATATGCTTAATAAAAGCAGTTCTGATGTATACGGTTGACACCACAATTAATAATCAGTTCAAGATTGAGAGAAGAAAAATCAGTCAAACGATATCGACGATACCGGGTGTCCATTTCAAAACTTTCCACCCTAAATTTCTGGAAATCTGGAAATTTATGTAAAATTTCCTGAGACACGTAAGAAGTATTAGCGAGGGGGACAACTTTTATGCAAAAATTGACTCATCTATTTAAACCCTGTGTCCCCGGGAGCTACCCCATTAAAAATCTTCAACAGAACGGGGTATCGAGTTTAATGCTTGCAGTTATTTAGTAAATAAGTATTCATGTTTTAGGTACATTTTTATGCCGATTTTGCGTTCGTTTTTTTACAGAACATTACAGTAATGATAAAAATTGAATCAACGAACACAAAATCGGCATAAAGGCGATGCAAAAAACATGTATTTTTATTTACTAAATATTAAAAATATGTAATTAAATAATTTTTCTGTGAATTCTGCCTCGTCGATGATTGTTTTTGATAAGCATTGGACCACCATAGTCAACGCCTGTTATTCCAAAAGTATTAGTTGGTTGTAATCCTTTTTCTAGGAGATTTCCCATGAATGGTTGCATTATTGTAGGTTTTGCCTTGAAACACGTAATGCATTTGCGTATGACTCCTTTTATTATATTCTTTCCTCCAATGATCCAATATTTTAATCTGAAGTGGTACAAAACACTTTGGGTTCCTCCGTGAAGTTGCGTTTCATATTCGTGCTTTATAAGTAGCTTTGCAAGCTGGCTTTTTGAATTTAATAGGTATGGATGTTTCCGATTAATGGATATATTTACTGCTTGAATGCGTCCGCCAACACGAAGTATGTTTTCGCTGAAGACACGTTGAAGTTCTGTGCACTTTAAGACATTTTCTGATATAATATGTTGCTGAATTGTGATGTTGCATATGTTTTGTTTCTTCCTTTCTAGTATTTCATCGGAAAATGAATGAACTTGAAAGTTAGATTCTTCTATATACATGATTCGCGGGATTTTCCTTGCCAAACACATGATTCCATTTGCAATCTTCAGTTAGTTTTTGTATTTCTGTGATTCTATGAGACACAAATGTTTTGTACTGTTGTGAACTTGAAATTATCCATGCCAATGTTATCATTGAATCTGTCCATAAAAAGGTGTGATGGACATGGATTTTCAAACATTCTTTTATCTTAACTATTAATTGCGAAAGCAATAAGGCTCCACAAAGTTCAAGTCGTGGAAGTGTTATGGTTTTGAGCGGTGCTACTCGTGATTTGGAACAGAGTAATTGTGAGGAATGATCTGTGTTTGCAATAGTGTGAATGTACACGCAAGCTCCATAAGCTTGAGTTGATGCATCGCAGAATCCATGCAATTCTACGATTGAATAATTTGTGTGACAAGTCATTTGTCGTGGTATGGATAAATTGTTAAGACTAACCAAATTTTTTTGAAAATCTCTCCATTCTGCGGAAATATTTCCTGGTGGTTGCTCATCCCAATTTACTTTTTCTTGCCAAAGTTTTTGTATTATGAGTTTAGCACTAGTTATTATTGGTCCAAGTAATTCCAATCGATTTGTGCTATTCTAGCGTTCTTTTGAATACGTGCCTTCTCAGTGCTGTTCTCCACTAGCATCATGTTGTCTTGTGTGTGTAACAATGATAACTTTACTAGTATATATTTGTTGTTACTTCTCCATTTTCTCAAAATGAACCCTCCTTTCTGCACCTGTTAGCAGATCATCTACGTAAAAATCATGCAGATGCTTCTGAAAATTGTTTCCTTTCTTCGATTGCTAGCCGATTGAGACACCTTGTAGCCAGATACGGTGCTGACGTTGTGCCATATGTAACGGTGAGCAATTTATAGACCTTTAATGGCTCTTTTGAATTTGATCTCCAAAATGTGAGTTGGTGATTAGCATCTGATTGATTCACTCTTACTTGGCGATACATTTTTTAAATGTCTGCTATTAGTACTACATTATCAACTCTGAATCTTAGAAGTATGTTGAATAGATCATCCTGAACAACCGTCCCTTCATGAGTGCCTTATTTAATTATACACCTGTGGCAGTAGGTGCTGCACCATCAAATACAACTCTTATTTTCGTTGTCAAACTTCTTTGCACACTACATGATGTAGCAAAACATAATGCTCTAGCGGAATTTCATCTGTAATTTATGTGTCATGTGTCCCAGCTGCTGATATGGCTCTTTTTGGTCATTAAAGGGCAGTCTAACTGTGAATCTTCTATGTGTGTTTCTGGTATAAATTCCCACAAAATGTGCTTCAACTTGTTTTTCTCTGTTAAAGATATTGGTTTGTGGCACTCCGTCTAATGTCCAGCATTTCTCCAATTGCTTCTCTAGTGTGAGAAAATTCAATGTGCTAGTTTTGCTTGTTCCTTCAACTTTTCCAATACTAACCATCTAAAACAACTGCTTTGAAATGTTGGTGAATGTTTGTTTTGTTGTATTTGGCCAACACATAACAAATTGAAAAATATTTTAGCAACATTTGAATGCTCCTAGATTCATAAAAGTATGAATCCTCTAGCTGGATGTTTGCTGGAATATTAAAATTGGCTTTTGGAATACTGACATTTTAATGTAATTTCGTAATTGCTGGTTTTGGAGTGTATTGTCAACTCTACTTGCTCCGTGATCGTTGTTAAGCTATTTCTAAATCCTGCAACTGTCGGCCTAATCTTATGTGAGACCAATCCCAATTGATGATTCCTTAGTTATGAAATTTGATTGAGAAGCTAAATCCAATGAAACTCTTAAATCCTTGTTATGTCCATATATGTCTTTTGCCATGACTAATGCGGTAGATAATATGACTGTGCTGGTTGTTTGTGTGATTGTAGCTTTTGTGACTCTAATTGAATGACTGTAATTGTGCTTGCGTTGGGTGTACCGCTTGAAAGCACATTTGCATGCTATGGCTTGGATTGTGATTGTTGTGTGGCTGTGTTAATCTCGATGTGCAATAAACTATTGTACTTTTTTTAGCACATTTTGCATGTCCTTAGCGTACACCGGTATGCAACGTGCAATGTTTTTAAGCAATTGTAATATATGCTATTTACTTTTGCATACTTGACTCTGTCAAGTGATGGATGCGATGGATGCGATTGTCGATATAATTTGCATGGTTGCTCTGTTGTGACTAAAACTTTTGCATTGTGTGCACTTTGTGGTTTTTTTTTTTTTGGTGTGTGCTTGTGTTTTTCTCCCTCATTCTTTTGAATTACCTCTAGCAAATGATGTAGGCAAATCATCATCAGATTTTTTCGATATAGAATCTCAACATCTAATTTGCTTGTTAATACATATCCCATGTATCTACTGGTACTTTTAGAGCCTCGAGTGCGCTCAAATGTTCTTGTGTTGTCTATTAATTATCTTACTTTTATGTGTAATTCCTTTTTTGTAGAATTATTCTCCAATATGTTTTTTAAATGTGCATTAAAAGTAGCTTTTTGTTTTGATACTTTTTTCGTAACAAATCCCAAGCAATTGAGTAATTTTGATCAGTTATATCTAACAAATTTATGACCTCAAGTGCTTCACCTGTTAATGATGATCTAAATACTTTTGAATATTTGTTAATAATTCCTCTTCAGGATATAACGGCCACTCTGTATATATCGAACCATTAAAAGTGGGTAAATTTAAAGTTAGTAACTTTACCTTGGTTTTTCCTGCATGTAGATCGCCATTTGGATGAGCTAAATGCTTATTTCAAATGCTTTGGGACAATGCCAGCACTTCGAAATAGTTTTCTTCAAAATTTTATCTATCATTGTCTTGTTCTCCTGCATTGTCCAATATTTTCAGTTCTATTTTTACCTTGTTGTAATTATTAAATAGTTCTTCTATAGGTAATTGTTCATTTTTCTCTTCATGTAGATTTATTTTAACCAAATCCAGTATGGTTCTGTATGGTCTTCTTAGAAGCATCTGAGCTGGACTCTCTCCCGTTGCTGTATTTGGGATCTTTCTGTTTTGCATAAGAAATCTATATAGTTTTAAGTCAGTATCCTCCTTCTGAAGTCATAGCTCGCAAACTCCGCTTAAGTGTTTGAACGTAACGTTCAGCTTGACCATTGCTTCCTGGATGGTATGGCACTGTAAACTTATATATGGTACTGTTAGACTTAACGAACTCTCCAAACTTTCGTGATCTAAATGTTGGTCTGGTGTCGCTAACTAGCGATACTGGTAGTCCAAATCGAGCAAAAGTCTCTAGTAATATGGAAATTGTGATCTTCCTGAACATTGAATTCGTTGGTATAACTTCAAGATCCTTAGTGTAAGCGTCAACAATAATTAGGAAATAACGTTCTTGAAATGGTCCAGCGTAATCCACATGTATTCTATGCCATGGTGTCCTTGGATATTCCGAAGGATGTGCAGGCGTAACTGTCCTCGGATCATTCCTGGTTGTCAATACCTTTCCACCATACATAACTTCTACCTAAATTCTTCATTCGCACAATTCCAGTATCGGCCGTATGTAATTCTTTTAATATTCGATCTTTTAATGTTTTAGGTATGCTATTATTATTATTATTGGCCTTGGTGCTATGCCATCAGCCACTTACAAACAATAGCCAAATATATAAATATTTGCAATACCTAACAACCCGAACGGACATCAGGGGCAACATGAAACACGCTTTATACCCGGGGCCGATCGGGTGACTAAAATAAACACACAAAGGTAGGCCACCTGTAGGAAAGGATAAACCCACAAAGGAAAGATCACATAAGGAGCTTAACTAAATAATAAAACGTACATTACACATATGCTTATAAATAATTCTGTTCACATCTTCTCTTTCTAAGGCTAATAGAGAATTCATATTGATTGGCAGTTGAATGTTGATGCACAGCAAGTCGTTAACAAACAGGTTAATTTTTTCTGTATGATTTTGGCATCCCAAAAATATATGATTGGTATCCCTGCAAAAGGTGCATTTGTCGCTATCTGAAATGTGAATTTTATGCAGGTGAGCATTTAGAATTTGCGACATCATACTTCTTTTAATAGTAATTTTCTTGTACCACCGATAATTTTAATGTTGGGGAAGAGCATGTAATAGTTGGTGGGGTTACTCTTATACATATCTGTATCATGCTTTTGCCAATCTTTACGCGTATTGCCTTTAAATTGAACTGAAAAGTCTGAATGTTCCTCATTAAATGAAATGACCTTTTATCCAAATATAAGTTACTGTCTTGCCACGTTGTTTCAGGCTAAAGTCCAACAGTAGCATTTCTCCGATAAGCGGGGATGATGAAAAATTAATGTTTTGGAAGCTCTTAAAAACACTTTTGGAATCAGTGAATATGGCAAAGTTGTCATTACTCATCTGCAGTATGACTTCCATCGCCATTTTAATTGCCGTTGCCTCCGCAGAAAAAACATTGGCTTCTTTCAGAAGCGCATATCCTTTACTGAACTGTACTTCTGGAATAAAGAATGCACATCCAACCCCTACGTGACTTTTCGCCCCATCTGTGTATATATGAGTGTTTAAAAGGAATTGTTCAGCAATTTCATAATACACAAATTTATTGAAATGAATATCTTCCGTAAATTTGGGAAAAAGTACCATAGGCTTATGATGTAAGGAATTGAAGGGTAGTGTGTATACAAACAGATCTTGGGATTCAAATATGTTATTATCATAGGGGTATGTGTCTATGAACGATGCAGTCAAAGGAGGTGACATCCTCTTAGACCAATACTTACAGCTTAGATTAGGCACATTTAATTTACAGCATTTACAGATGATCTGCGATTTATTTGCTCTACATTTCAACATGAACTTATCACATAAAAGTTTACGCCGGAAAGCAAGCGGCATTTCATTGATTTCAACATACAAGACTTCTATCGATGTGGAATTCATAGCATAGTCGAATAGCTTTATTGTTGACAATATCTAATCTTTTAAGAAGAGTTTTACATGCTGAACCATAAAGAAAACAGCCATAATCTAGCAAAGATCTTACTGTGGCTCTATAAACTAGTGTAGAAGTGTGCAGATCTGCTGCAAACGATACTTTATTAATGGCTCGCAATACATTAATCGCTTTCTGACACTTTTTAAGAGCATCGGATATATATGATCTCCATGTCAGCTTGCTATCTAACCACATACCTAGGTACTTAACGGCGTTGTTGACCGTAACTTCGTTAGCCAGTTTAATTTGTATATGTTCACGGATTCGATGTCGATGTGTAAATTCTTTAAATAGCACCACTCTTGGAATAATGCCATCGCTTGATTCAAAAATGAAATGCACAAATCAATAGAATTCTGTTCGGTGTATATCACAACATCATCTGCGTACTGAATAATCTGTACCTTAGGTAATGTTAAATCCCTGGTGTAGATATTGAAAAGGAATAGACTTAGAACAGCTCCTTGTGCCAATCTTGTAGATGTAACTCTCGGTCCAATGAAATTATTTGTAGAGGATCTTACTACTATCGAAGGATTAGTATATAACTTTATTGCATTTGTGGCAATTGCCGGTAGAATGTTTAGCTCCATTAAGCTTGTTTTTAATATGTGGAAATTTACACTATTATAAGCGTCGTTCAGATCAATGAAGAGAGCCATCAAATACTTATTTTTGGAGAAACACCCCTCTATATCCATCACTAAATTAGATAGCGCGTGGATGAAAAAGAAAAGAATGAAAAGAAAGTGGATGGAAAAGAGAAATACTTTGTCAATTCAAACTTATGTAATTATTGTCTGACTCTTTTTGCTAACTGGCGTAATATTCTCAGCATTGCAAATTTTTTCTAACTTTTCTCTTACAATTTCTTTATTAAAAACATAATTACTATTACTAAAAATAGATTCAATAAACTTTGTAATATTTTCAATGATACCCGAATTAGAAGTGAAGGGAGAGTCTCTAACCCCTTCGTTGTTAAATAAATTATGCTCCTGCTTACTAACAGGAGTAGGGAAAGAAAGTTGTGGCAAGCAACCAGTTGGCGAAATAGTTTTACGTTTCTTTGTGCCAATGTTTAGATTTCTAGCTTTAGGTTTGACAAGGGGGCGCAATGTGTCAGGATTTTTAAGAAATGGAAATTCTCTGTGACTGTTTAGATTTAAAAGTGGAGAAAAACGATTATTGCCTACCTAATTGGCAAACAAAAGCGGATCATTTACCATTTGTAAGGCGTCTTTGTAGGTTGACCTGCTTTCTGCCATAACCTTTTTCATTTGCTTTTCTTTTCTGTACTTTTCACAAGACTTAGATAAACCGTTATGTGCCGTGGACTTACAATGAACACACATAGTCCCAGCGCTACATATTCCTTCGTGTGAATCCCCGCAATTTTTACATCTTTGCATTTTACTTTTACATATTTTTGCTATATGCCCAATGCGAAATCATTTAAAACATTGTAGTACGTTGCTGACATAAACATTAACTGATCTTCGGCAACTATTAATAAAAACGTATGGAGGAAGTTTATTACCATAAAAAGTAACTATAATTGTTTGTCGCGGATTCAATTAAACTGACTTATCGTCTTTAACAACTCTTTTGTGAATTCTTTTAATACTTTTCACTATACCTTCACATTCAATTGACTGTAATAATTTTTCTTCTGAAATTGCAGTGCAGTTATTGTACCCTACTTTACTAATTTCTTTAATGGAAGATTTGAGCCCTAATTCCTTATGCAAAAGACGGCCTACGGACATCTCATGAAGGCGTCCAATGTTTTTTGAACGATGCTGCATGTATGCATAATACGGACCACTGTATAAATGCGAAAATTTGCCTTGGAAGGTATTTTCTATTAGCAATTCATTCTCTACTTCATTTGTTTCTGTAATCTTTGCCATATCATTTGTTACTTCTTTATTTTGTTTATTAACTAAATCATCAGGCGCAAAGCCTTTCTTCTCCAACAAAACCGCCGAATAATTACCGCTTTCACAATCCATAGAATTTTTATTCCCGGCTTCACCATACTGCCCGGAATCCATATTTAAGAATCGTAAAAAGAAAAGAGAGAAGACTTACCTATAGTAGGAAGAAAACAAAAAAAAGACACTACTTCTAATAAAACGCAAAAGGAATTGCCACACAATAGACAAAA